>MDKI01196022.1:0-23589 GCA_005239505.1 Nicotiana paniculata
CTTTAATTGGAAAAACTCCCATATCCAACCCTGTGTCGGAAAAAGGAGGTGTGACAATATCATCATATCATATCATACTATATTATAAGTATGAAGCCCAAATTTAAAGGTTGAAAGACGGATATGGCCTTGTTATGCTCAAAATAGAATATGAAGAGTTGAAGAGTTATCTCTCGTATGGACTAAATTCATCTGAACGGTCTTCTTCATTAATATATTTAATGATACATTTAAAAGAAAATAAATCTTTCATGTAATCATGTATATTATAGGGATGTATTCGGACAGGAGGATAGCTTATGGCTCATGATCAAACATTTTCTTCTCTTCATTTTGAATTCTTTTCTCTCAAATCGCTGTGTGATAGTATTTGAATCAATATAGACATTCCTTTTCCATTACTACTTGATCCTTATACTGGGTGATCTCTATTGATTCATTCAAGAAAATAAAGTTATAAGGATTCAATAGTAGCTAAGCGGGCGGATATATGTGACAGTAGGAGTACCAGATTTCCTACTTTTGTATCATATTTTTTATATGTATAACCATATATCCAACGCTTGGCGGATACGAGAGTGTAAGCATGAGCACATTTACCAATGCTCAGTGTTGTATGTTCTAACGAGTATAAATCTTCTATTGCTCATTATCTATTGCACATTTGGTGTATGTTTGTGTTTTTTCGGTGTTTTTTGAAATCTTTTTGTAAACGGTCCGACCGATCGTTTTGAGAATTTAAATTTCATTCGGTGGCGTAGGGTCATGAACAACTTCTTATTATCTATATCGACTTGCGTGCATGGTTGGATTCAGTTACCTGATGATTTGGAGTCGATTTGGAAGAAGGATTTTAGTTTTGGGAGCTTAAGCGGTGAAATTTCACCGGAGGTTTGACTTTTGAGCAAACGACCTCGGGATGAATTTTTGATAACAACAGCTTCGTATGGTGATTTTGGACTTAGGCACGCGTCCGGAAGTGGTTTTGGAGGTCCGTAGAGTAATTTGAGGTAATTCGGCAAAAATTTAAAAAATTTGAAGTTTGGAAAATGGTGAAATTTGACCACAGTTGACTTTTCAGGATATCGGGGTCGGAATGCGATTCCGAGAGTTGAAGTAGCTCCGGTTTGTTAATTGGGACTTGTTTGCACAATTTGGCGTCATTCCGGGTTGAATTGATAAGTTTCGGCACGAGTTTTTATATTTGAAGATTTGAAAGTTCATAAGTTCGTGATTCGTCGTTTCGTCATTTTTTGATGTGATTCGAGACCTCGAGCGAGTCCGTGTTAGGTTTTATGACTTGTTTGTGTGATTAGACGGGGTCCCGGGGGCCTCGCGTGTGTTTCGGATGGGCTACGGGCCATTTTCTTCCATTTTTTGATTGCTGACGCCTGTTATCTGGTTTTCTCCTTCGTGTTCGTGTCGTATCCTCCGCGTTCGCGAAGAGTAATCTGGGAGGATAGGATGTTTTTTCTCTGCGTCCGCGTCCACCCTACACTTTTGCGTAGCTATGCCATCTCATATTCCGCATTCACGTACTACTCCACGCGTTCGCGAAGGGTCTTTCTGGGCAGCCAAATCTTTCCTCTTCGCGTTCGCGTAGGCTCCACTTTTTCTCTTTCCCGTTCGCGAGCCTGTCTTCGCGTTCGCGAAGTACAAATTGAGCAGCTTCATTTTTCTTCTTCGGGAACGCAGTCCTTCCTCCGCGTTCGTGATTCATTAAATGCCTGGGTAGATTATAAATCTTCAAAATCAAGGGTTAAGCCATTTTTATCACATTTTGACTTCTAGAGCTCGGTTCTTGGCGATTCTTTGAGTGTTTCTCACACAAATCGATTGAGTAAGTGTTCTTCAACTAGAATTGAATATATTCCATAAATTAGTCTTTGTTTTTATCATTTAATTTGTGTTTTGAGTTGAGGAAAATGTTGGTTTTGAAAGAAAATTTCTAAAATGAAAATTCGGGATTTGAGGGGCCAAATGTGTAAAGACCCGTAAAATTTCTTGTTTAAAATAATGCCCGAATAAGTCCCCGAGTTGTTATAACAGTAGAAATTCTAAAACGGATCTATTTTGAGTAAAAAGTACCCCGGAATTTGAAAGATGTAATTTTCCAGAAGTTGGGCGTTATACGACGCACTATGCGATCGCATAACGGATATGCAGACCGCATAATGGTCGCATACCTGGGCAGGCCACTGCCCAAATTGCGGACAACTATGCGGTCCAGAATGCGATCGCATTCGGGTTATGCGGACTGCAGAGTTGTCGCATTCTTGCCCATTGATTTTGGTGAGGGAGGTTATGCGACACACTATGCGGTCACATAACGTGTATGCGGACCGTATAGTGGTTGTATACCTGTACAATGTGTCTTCCAATTTTGGCCCACCTTGAGGGCCATTCTGAGACCGGTCTACAGACCGCATGTCAGGAATGCGATCTCATTCCTGACCGCATTCCTGTGTCGGGACTCCTATTTTTCTAATTTTAAAACCCGACCCTCAGTTCATTAAAACGCCCCACCCCTTCATTTTAACGAAGTTTCTGAAAAAAACAAAGAGAAGGAAGGGAGGGTTCTTGAGAGAGAAAGTAATTCTTCAATCAATTTGATTTTTCAAAGTCCCTCAGGCCTGACATTTCGAGTAATCTTCTTCTTCATTCTAGCAGGTAAGAATTCCCAACCCCTTTCCATTAATTTTCTGATTTTCAACAAAAATTGGGGATTATCATGAATTGGTTCTTGAAAATATCCACCGAAACCTTGCATGCATGTTTATTAATGGAGTGAATCAAGTAAAAGGAAGTGGATTAGAGTAAATATTCAAAAAAGAAGGGGTTAGAAATCTAATGGGGTCACCTAGCGTTCGATAAAATGCCTTAGTAAGTTCGGGTTGTATGCATGATTTCCAATTCTAAGCTAAATATGTTTAATTGTGAACCAGATTGACGGTACTAGTCGGCTCGGTGATTTGTGAGTAAAAGTTAAAAAGAGATTTTGACTTCAGGTATGTATGGCTAACTTTAATCTTCGTAAAGTCACCTTGTCAGTGCCGGAATAGTCAATATGTGTTTATTGCTTAAGTATATGCGAGTTGGTTGTTCTAAATGTATTGAGGCATGATGTACTATCTTTGACGGGCTAGTTGAATTCCATGTATTATGCTATTCGGAATTGTGAAAAGGTGATTTCCTTGTGGAATATTTTGTCGTGTGCAAAGCTGATTGAATGCCCCAATGTGACTGGTATGAATGATTGGTAATGAACCCAAGTATGTAAATGTGACTCAATGCTAAGAGCTGTGTAACAAAAATATGAACATAAATTGTGGTTGATGTAATTGTATTAAATGAACCGTGATAATGTTCTATGTGACTATTGTCGGGCAAGGTTTATTGTGACTTGATTTCATACCGATGGTTGTTTATATGGGAAATTGTATTCTTGTAATGAAACTCACTGTGATTGAATTGCGAACGGATATGATTGTTAAGAAATGTGATGGTAAGGTGGGATCGGGTTGCGCGTCGCAACAGGAGGAATAAGGGTGGAATGTGATTATACGGTGGGATCGGGTTGCACGCCGCAACAAGATGTAATAAGGCTGAGTTGTGATTGTACGGTGGGATCGGGTTGCGCATCGCAACAGATAGCAATAAGGGTGGAATGTTGAGAAGGAATAAGGGTGGAATGTTGAGAAGGAATAAGAGTGGAGTGTGATTGTGCTGAAATAAGAACCTGTGGAACTTTAATTGTGATTATTTCTGTATCTCTGTGCTGTGGCTATTTGATATCCATGACTATCTCTTATCTGTGCATTGTTGATCATACCTAGAGTAAAGTTTGTTAATACATACTAGTACTATTCAATGGTACTAACGTCCCTTTAGCCGGGGGCGCTACATTTTATGATGATTGTAGGTGGTTCCATAGCAGGTAACTCAGCCCACCGTCAGTAGTGCCTCTTCTCCGTTTCCTCAGCCGTATTGGTGAGCCCCACTTCCTCTCGGGGCCATGTGTGGTTCAGGCCACCTTCTTTTGGGTTTGTTTTGTATTGTAAGGTATAGCCGGAGCCGTATTGCCGGCAAGTATTGTATAAACTCCTATTATTCGTAGAGGCTCCGTAGACACAATGTGGGTATTGTACATATGTATTTTGGGTAGTGACAATCGTGGTCCACGTGGTAGAATTATGTATGTTGTATGTATTTTGCAAGTATTTGATATCAAATGTTGAAAATGTTAAAAAGTAGAAATGAACTCTAGTTGTAAAATCTATGCTTAAGTCTCAATTGCTATTTCACATGAATAATGTATACTGAAATCATGGGGAAATGCGGGGGATAGGAAAGGCAAATCCAGGTCCGCTTGACTGGGGTCCTCCGGTTGAGCGCCGGTCGTGTCCGTCAATTTTGGGGCGTGACAAAATGGTATCGGAATTTGATAAAATTTAAATGGTTGAAATCGTATCGGAATGGGTATTCGGATTTTGTAAAATTTGACGGGTTCCGAGGTGCGGGCCCAGGGGTTGACTTTTGGGTCGATTTTTATATTTTTGTAAAGATCGAAACTTTATTGTTCGGAACAGTTCCTTATATGTTTTATGTGTGTTTTGAAGTTTTGTAGTTGGATTTGAGCCATCCGAAGGTCTTTTCACCCGAGAAGTCCATTTTAGAGTACAAGGTTGTCGTCTTCGAGGTAAGTATCTTGCCTAACCTTGTGTGGGGGAACTACCCCTTAGGATTTGAGTCTTCTATGTTGATTGTAGCCCGTGTACGCGAGGACTTATTTGTATGAATTTGGCCTTTTAGGGTTCATAAGTCCTTTTATTCCCTACGTATGAATTTGTAATTGTTATAACTAAGTCTGATTGCTAGTTTCATCTTTACTTGCTTAAATGTAGAATTTCTTACGTTTGGATTTACCCCTATTGCCTATTGGAATCCTAATTGACCTATCTGAAGATTTTATTCCTTCTACTGTCATGTTATGTCTTCTTAACTGCTTATCTCTTATTGTGATCTTCATCTCGTCTTATAATTGTTTAGTCTTAGCTGAAGTTATGATTATTTTCATGTTGCTTGTCCTTAAGTGGAGTTGTTGTAATACCCTCGAGACTGCCGACCTTAAAGAAAGTTGGATAGACTATACCTTAGTTGACTTGCCCATACATAGAGTTATCGGATTCGTGTTGATTTCTTGTTGACACATGCATTTAGGTACGACTGTTACATGCTAATTTCCTTCCTTGTTGAGTTATTCTTAATATGCCTAGCATTCTTTATTGTGTTTATCACTTGTGAACTAGCCTTGCCTTCTTGTGGTCGTAGGTTCTTGAGTTGATATATTGACCGTTTATTGAATTATTGTCATTGTTGTTGTTGTACTTGTTATGAGATGCACGAGGTTTCTGCCGTGCGGTTGTGATTATTGTGATGCACGAGGTTTCTGCCGTGCGATTGTTGATATGGGGATTTGCACGAGGTTTCTATCGTGATGTGTTTTCTATTGATAATGCACATGACGACAAGGCGGGATATATATATATATATATATATATATATATATATATATATATATATATATATATATATATGTGTGTGTGTGTGTATGTGTGTGTGTGTGTGTGGGTTGCGCATGTGGCGAGACAAGGTGGGAACATGTTTATGCACGTGTGGCGAAACAAGGTGGGCATATATTTTACTGTTGCACACGTGGCGTGACAAGGTGGGCTATGTCAGGGATTGTTTGCGATATTTGTGTTGGCCTGGGGGCATTCCTTGTTGTTGGTATTGTGTAATGGATCACTTACTGTGTGAATTTATTCGTGTAGAAATTGCGAGAAGACAATGTGCGTGTTTCCCTTTTTCTTTCCTTATGCTTATTGGTGGTTGAATCATGCTAGGACACCTGCACAAGCATACACACCGTTAGGCACCATTATTGAATTAAGAGTTCTTTGTTGTTGTCAAGTATAGACACTCTCGTTGTATTTACCATATGTGTGGAAATGACCCAATTGGCACACAAGTCGTCGGTGCAGTTATTATTTGAATGAGGACACAAGATGCAAGTGTTAGGGTTCGAATATGGGACCCGTAAAATGGTGAATTGTCCGAGGTTTGAAAACCTCGTGGAGACGACTTCAAATTGATGCATAAGCAGGGGGAGTGTTGAAGTCATTACTTGTCCTTGCTGTTATTTACATTCCAGATTTAGTGTGTTGTATCTCCCCTCCCCCTCCCCCCCCCCTTTGTGTTATTTTCATGTTTCTCCGCTGATACTTGTTATTTTTTCTCTCATATCGAATTTACTGCATTGTCTAGCTTTTAGTTGTATATCATATTTCCGTTAATCCTATAGTCATACTTGTTTAGTTTCATTAAACCAGTGAGTGTCCTGACTAGTCCTCGTCACTACTCCACCGAGGTTAGTCTTGATATTTACTGGGCACCGCTGTGGTGTGCTTATTCTACACTTCTGCATATTTTTTGTGTCCAGATTCCAGGTTTTGCATAGCCGGCCGATTGATTGCTAGCAGCACAATTGCTGTTGTGGAGACTCAAGGTAAAACCGCTTCAGCTTTCGAGGTTTCGGAGTCACCATCTTATTTTTCTGTTGCACTGTTGTACTTAATTCTGAACAATGATATTTGGGAGTTTTATTGAGATCTTTTTAAAACTTATGACTTGTACTCGCGGGGCTTTGGGAAAATATGTAATGTATAGAGATTTATTTCAATAAGCATTTGAAAGTTTTAATATTATGTTTCATGTTTTTTTTATTAGGCTTACCTAGTACTCAAGACTAGATGCCATCACGATACCTAACGGAAGAAAAATTGGGTTGTGACACTTTTTTTTTTTGGACTCAAATTGAAACATCCATGAGTAGTGGATGAGCAAGACATTTGTAGCCTCCAAAGAATCTCCAATTAAAGTCAACAAGCATCAAAATTTTCAAAATATCCCAATCAAATATTTCGAGTAAGTGTTGAGTCGGTAATTATTCCTCCTCAATGAGTGAAGTTGCTCTCAAAAGTGACTGAGGAATTGTTTCTCATGAATGGGATATTAAGCTTTATATACTGGAATAGTGAGGCATGAGTACCTACCTTCTATCTTCACATAACAACCCATATATGACTCGCAAAATGAAAAATATAAGATTCATACAGGTCTTTATTCAGGCAAAATTAATTGTCTCTTATTTCATTTTAAAGTGATATCCTTTATTATTGGCAATGAGTATTAGATTAATCATTTCCTACTTAAACTTAAATTGGTGTTTTAATTTTTTTAATAAAACTGATAATAATTCTGCCTCTTTCGTACTTAGAGTTATTTTATATTATTAAGTAATATAATCATACTTAATGTTAGCTGAAGATGTTTGTCTTTTCAATAATAAAAAGAAGAAGAAACTTGTAGTGTGTCTGAAGCGCAGTAGATTACAGAGAGGTACATTTATATTATAGATATATCTGGTGTTTGGACATATACTTCATAACTATTAAAGGGTAAATCACAATGACGAATGGAGAAATTTCGAAAAATATTGTTTATCCATCACTTTAACCTTGTATTTTTTCTCATTAAGAATTTGTCTTACTCCATTTTTTTTAGAGTTTGTATATTAAAGAATACATGTACAATGCACATGTCCAGAAATTAGTTATACTAAAAATCGGAAGCCCCTTGTTCAAAAATTAGATTACCAAAATATCATTGAAAAATTTGATGGACATTTATACCCTTAATAAACAAATAAATTATTTATTATATATATAAGGTTTCTTGTTCACCCATTATATTTTCTTCTTGATCTTTCATTCAGATGGAGGTGAACATCATTTAGTGAGCTTTAATCACTATTAAACCTTAGAAAAACATTGCAGCCTATAGGAAAATAAAAAGGAAAGCAAAGGTTACATTTTCCCTAATAAATAATTGCTGCCCTTTCAATTCCTCATCATTAAGGATCATTTACGTTTGGAAGTTTTACCTCCTATAGCAAAGGTTGATATCTTATTTATTTTAAATAAATACCTTTTTAAAAATTATATTTATAGCTATCTTTTGATTTCTATAGCCAAATATATATTTATGGTCATCTCCTACCCTTAAGCCATAAAATATGCTTTATATTATTTTTCTCTCTCATTCTTTCATATTTTTCTCCACCCTCTCTCTCTCTCTCTCTCTCTCTCAACGCCAGTCTTTCTCCATGAATACAACCACGATTCTTCACTTATTCATCTCCATTGTCTCGAAAATTTTTAATTTGAGTGATAATCGACGGAGGAGAATGACAGAGGGGGGCAAAACCACCCATTGAAACTCCCTATACTCTCTGCTTTCACCGCACTCATTGCTATTTTTGTATTATTGTCGCTTCTTATATATTGTGCCCTAATCAATTGGACCTTATTTCAAATGCCCATTCCGAATCTAGATCGGGTTGAACTGAAACCAATACTCAGATAGAATTTTTACCTCCTATAGTACATCTTCCTTCCTCGTCCATCGACTTTTGCTATGGCGACTGGGCATAATTTCCGCACGAACTCATTACTATGATTGCAAAGCGTATTAAAGTGATGGAAGATTTCATTGCTTTTGGTGGTGTTTATTGTAACACCCCGTAAATTCGGCTTAGGTATGAATGAGTTAAAGGAGCAGTAAGGTTATATTTTGGACACTTGAAGTCCTATCGGGATGATTATGAGTGAAAATAGTTGTTTCAAAATCAAGATAGAAAGTGAGGTGCATAAGATTCGACAAAATCGACTAAGTTTGCAGAAGGCTCGTCTTCCAGCAGCGTTTAGTTAAACTATGTAATGAATTTGGGAAACCTCAAAGAAAAACAGTTATAGGCCTTTGAAATAGCTTTCCAACGATATATTTTGGAGCCAAAATAGATCTCTGTGCAAAAAGTTATGCGCGTTTTACAGAACAGTGTACAATATGCGCGCGCCGAGCGCGGCCGCGAACATGTGGTAGTGTTCCTGCCATTTTTGCGCGGTCAGACCTACACGTGCGCGGGGGCGCACTTGGAGAGTCATTTTAAAGCCCTACTTCATCCCCCACATCCTCAAAACATAAAAACTTGATCTAGAAAGGGGAGCTCTCAAAAATCTAACTCCTTAAAGGTCCCTCCACCACCCAAGGTAAGTTCTAATGGTGATTCTAAGTAAATTTTAATTTTCCAACATCTTATTAACATGGGTAAACCCTCCATATCATTAGATATTCGATTGGGACATCATTGTTGAGAGAAGGAACCCTACAACTCGAATTCAAGGGGATTGAACTTCAAAAATGTAATGTCTTCGCCCTCTAATTGATTCTAACATTGGATTAATGATTATAGACTCTAGTTCATGAGATATGTGTTGATGGATTTGATAGAAAATCATGAACGGTTATAGGTTTGAGTTGTTGATTGTTGATTATGGGTTAAGGGTGTTGTTTACCTTATGGGTGATGAAGAATGATGTTGATTATAATAATTGAGACTTTAGAATTTATCTAGGAGCAAGGGGATGGATTATTGGGTGTACAAACACCGTTAATAAGGGATATGAAGCTTTATACTTACCAAGTGTTTGATAAAATGCCTAAGTGACCAAAACATGACTATTGTTCCTAATTTGTAATCCTTTCGACTTGTATTGATATAGACTAAAGTTGAAAGTGTTGGCGAATGTTGTATTATGCTCAAGAGTAGGAAGTTAAGGTATGTGAGGCTAACTCTCTATGCTTGGGAATGTTATTGATTCTCCCTACAATACATTTCTTTTACGATGTTACTAATAGCCTCAGAAATATAGTTTAGCCTAGTTCCTTGAATAGTTGTAGAACTTCTATTCTCTAGCTTCATAACTCGTTCATGACTTTCATTATGAAAGTTGTGAGCTCAGTTCGTATTAAATATAGACTTGGGTTTGATATCCCTGAGTCTCAGTACAACTTACTCAGCATTTCATAAGCAGCTGAAGTTTTAGTGTTCATAATCAGTTCAAGAATACATGTCTCAGTCTAGTCCTATTCAATATTCAAGTATCATGTAACTCAGTGTGATTTAGCATTTCAGTATTATGTATTGCAGTATGACTCTCAGTTCTTTATTTTAAATTCCTGAATGTTGAACACCTCTATTTGGGCCTGAGGCTGTAGTTTATGTTTTATGCATGTTTAGGCCTGAGGCCGTAGTTTATGCTTTATGCATGTATGGGCCTGAGGTTGTAGTTTATGCTTATGCATTTTGGGCCTGAGGTCGTAGTTATGTATACGTATACTTGGGCTTCAGGACATAACTTGTGAACATATATATTGGTCTCGGGGCCGTAACTTATTAAGATAAACAGGTTGTTCATCATTTAGAAGAGGGAGTATTCATATCCTTACCTCCCTTGTTCGGTTCATTTTTCAGTTATCAGCTATCAGTTCAGTTATCAGCTAGCAGTTTAGTTATCAGTTATTAGTTATCATTTCATTTATTAGTTATCATTTCAATTATTAGCTTAGTTTCAGTTTCAGCATTTATAATTCTTTCTTTCAGTTGCTTTACATACCAGTGCAATTCAAATGTACTGACGTCTCTTTTTCCTGGGGCCTGCATCTCACGATGCAGGTAATGATTTACAGGTTGACGATTCAGAGCGCTAGGATTCTCGTACCAGCTATTTGATGATCCCAGTTCGTTCAGGGAATGATCATTACCTTACAGTCTTCATTATTTTTAGACAGACAGTGTTTTCAGTACTTCATTAGAGGCTTTATAGACTAGAGTAACAGTTAGACAGAGTCGCATGCTTTTCATATTAAACTATGTTGGCTATAAATATGTTTCATAATTTTATTAGTATTTTCGCACTTTGATTTATACCGTCCAGACTTTCAGTATATCAGCATAAGTTAGTTTATCTTCTGCATTCTGGTATGTTATTATATCACATGTTGATTCATCCAGCCAGTTGATTCGCTCGGTTACATGTAGTCAGGCACCGAGTGTGATGACCCAAAAGGTCATCCCGTGTATTCCTAGGTAAATATGTGTTCCGAGGTCACAAAAACCTCCTTATATCTTACCTTGATCTGCGTGCGCAGCCCGGGCGTGTAGCCGGGAAGCCATTATGTGAAAAACTGATAAAAAAGATATTTTTGTGTTGAAAAATTGAATAAAGTTGACTTCGGTCAACATTTTTAGTAAATGGACCCGGACCCGTGATTTAACGGTCCCGGTGGGTCCGTAAGAAAATATGGGACTTGGGCGTATGCCCGGAATCAAATTCCGAGGTCCCAGGTCCGAGAAATGAATTCTTAAAGAAAATAGTTTTCTAAAAAATATTTTGAAAATAAAATTTGATGTTAAACCTGTGATATCGGGCCTGTATCTTGGTTCCGGAGCCCGGTACAAGTTCGATATGATTTATAGGTGTTATCTTTGAAGTTTGGTAAGAAACGAACTTTGTTTGACGTGATTCGGATCAAAAATGGAAAATTTGAAAGTTTAAGAAGTTCGAAGTATTTCATTGATGTTGAGGTTTAATTCGTTGTTTTTAATGTTAATTTGGTGATTTAATTGCTCGAATAAGTCCGTAGGATATTTTTGAGGTTGTGTATATATTTGGTTTTGAGCCCCGAGTGCTCGGGTGAGTTTCGGGTAGGTGTCGGAGTTCAAAACTTAGTGAAAAATCTGGTGTAATAGTGAGTTTCTGGTGTCCGGTGTTTAACTCTATGCGATCGCATAGGTATAGTAGTGATCGCATAGCTTTGAGCTGGGAAGGAAAATCTGATACACTGTGCGATCGCATAGCAGGTCCCGCGATCGCATGGTGTAATAGGCAAGTTGGGGGGGGGTGCTAGGTAGTGTACTGTGCGACCGCAGTTGCTTGTTCGCGATCGTATAGGTGGGGGTCAGTAGAACTGTGCGATCGCAGTAGCTCCTTCGCGATCGCGGAGCTTTAGCAAAACGGTCCTCTATGCGATCACAATCCATTCTTCACAATCACATAGACTAAATTCGCCCAGTGATTTTAAAAGTTTCAAAACAGAATCAATACGTGATTAAACTCATTTTTCTTAAACTTCTTCTTCTCCACTCCTCTTGGGCGATTCTTGGGAGACCTTTTCACCATAATCTCTTAGGCAAGTAATCCTTAACTCGTTTTCTTCCATTTTCATCAACATCTATTAGATCTTAGGCCTAAAAATATGGAATTAAAGGGTAGAAATTAGGGAATTGGGTAGAGTTAGGACTTTTTGAATATTTGAGAATTTGACCTCGTTTTGGGGTACGATTTCAAAACAAATTATACATTCGGGCTAGTGGATTAATGGGCGATCAGGTTTTGGTCCGAACCTCGTGTTCTGACCAAGCGGGCCCGGGGTCGATTTTTGGAATTTTGGGAAGAATGTTGGGAATTCTATAATTAAGTTTTGGAATTGAATTGTTAAGCAATTATTGATGTTATTGAGTCGATTATGTCTAGATACGATTGATTTGGAGTCGGGTTCGAAAGGAAAAGCGGTGCTAGAGGCTTGATTTGGATTCTTGCAGCCGAGGTAAGTGTTTGGCCTAACCTTAGCTTGAGGGAATAGGTGTTGAGTCATATGTGATACTTGTTTATTCCATGTTCAATGTATAGGTGGGGTGACGAGTACCTATATATTATTGTCAAGCATGCCCGTGAGTCGGTTTTGATGTTATATGTGTTTTCTTCGATATTCACTGTGTTATGAAGTAGATTCCATTTTGGAAGTTACTCAACTGTTGAAAATACTTGGTAGATAACATGTGATAAATTGTTTCGGTTGGGGATTATTTTTATTATGTTACATACTTGAGCGAGATTGGTTATAGCTGAGTCCCTTGTCGGGACGCTATTACTTCTGTTGTTGTTCCCTTGCCGGGTGTTGTGACTTATGCTTCATGCTGTTGATTTCCTTGCTATACTGTTGTTTTGATATTGTTTGGGTGAGGAAGAGTGTGAAGCACGAAGGGTGATACCGTGTATTCATTTATTCATTGCATTGTGAGGATGAGAGTAAAAGCATGAAGTGTGATGTCGTGCCATGATTTTACATTTAAAAGCACGAAGGATCATGTCGTGCCCTTTTATTTATTCATTGCATTGTGAGGATGAGAGTAAAAGCACGAAGGGTGATGTCGTGTACTTGTTTTGGTGAGGATGAGAGTAAAGCACTAAGAGTGATTTCGTGTACATATTTGCTTTGTGTTGGTACTTCCTGTTGACATTTATTCATTTATACTGTTGCCTTGTTTAGTTATTTAGTTTTTATTTCCCCTTGTTCCCCAATATGTGTTCCTTGTTCTGTTGTACTTAATTGTTTATTTCCTGTCACTTCTCTGTTATATATTATTGAATTGCACAGGTATATTGTTGTTTGTCATGTCTAGCCTCATCATTACTTCGCCGAGGTTAGGCTCGGCACTTACTCAGTACATGGGTTCGGTTGTACTGATGCTACACCTGCACTTCTTTATGTTGTGCAGATTGCGGAGCCGGACCCAGTGGGCATTGATCGAGGGAGTATCCTTCAATCTACAAGCGACACTGAGGTAGTCCCGCAGATGTTCGCGGGCCTTGGCGTCACCTCATTTATCTCTCTTTTCCTGTCTTTTCATGTATTTCTGAGACAGTAGCTCCTTGTTTATTTAGACTTTTATTTGTAGTAACTTAGACAGTCCGTGAAAGTTGTGACACCAGATTTTGGGGAAACTATTATAGACGATTTGTGTAATACTGTTCAATCAAACTGTTAGATTTCATTTCCTCCGCACTTTGATTCTAATTGTTCTTGAATATCACTGTTAATTGCTAAGTAATAAAGGAATAGACTAGAATGACTGGAAACATTGGCTTGTCTAGCGGGTTCAACGTTAGGCGCCATCACGGTCTCGACGATGGGATTTCGGGTCGTGACACCGAGTGTCGTGTTACCTCCAGGCCCATGTTCGGGGTGTGAGATATCACATGTTGATTCAACCAGCCAGTTGGTTTGCTCGGTCACATGTAGGCAGGCACCTATAACGGTTAACTACCAAGACATCCAGGATTGTCTTATTTATTTCTACTCTAGATCGTGCCATGAAGCTTAGAGCAATAGGTAACCTTCTCTTCCCATCGAATTCCAGACGTATCGAATGCCCAAGCGGCGGGCAAGAAAAATCTAAGGTTCTAGAGGATGATTTTCCCATTGGGTATAATTATGGATTACATGTTAGTAACAAATGAGACGTGAGAGGATGTTAGAAGTGGGATGCAATGGATAGTAGTACATACTAGAGCATAACCTTACTAGAAAGTACGAAAGTAGTTATTCCGTTTTATGGTCATCAGTTTACCTCAATTATCAGTTATACAATCTTTCAGTTAGCAAGTTTATGGTTATTCAGTGTGCCAGTTATTTGTTATTCAGTTACTAGATCTCCAATTTTCATTGTATCAAAATTCTATTGACTGGCGAGTATACAGTGATGCCTATGGGTGCTAAAAGAGAATGTAAGTAACAGTGGTTATAGCGAAATTTTCACATATTTTAGGTCTAGATTAAGACCAAGAATCACTGGATGGTGCAGTAAGTGATTTATCAGATGATGGTATACTCTGAAGAATAAGTATGTGTATGGTAATCGTATGTGTTTTACCTCAGAGAACAACTTCATTTAATTTTTGGAAATAGAGCCACAAGTTGGATGATGATAGTTCAGATGTCAGACCCTAACATTGGTCACTATAGTTTTGGACAGAAAAGAGCCTAAGGGTAAAATACCTAGGAGTCAGAAACGTTTGTTATTACCATAAATGTGATTTCGTACAACTCATGCAAATGAAAAATGAGAACCAAGAGCAACCGATATTGAATTTCAGGGAAATGTTTTAAGTTGTTTAAATTTATTCAAATCAGAACTAGAAAGTATTATGTTAGTGAATTTGTATAAGAAGTGGCTATTTTTGTGAGATAAAAGATATGACAGTTTCCCCTTAGATTATGTGACTAGGTGTTTACTCCAGATGTTTTTAGTAGGAAATGATTTTGAAGTGTATAGAAAATTTGGGGGTTATATATTCCAATTTCGTTTAAGACATATGAACTTTCTCTAAGTGTGATCCATGTACATAGTTCAAAAAAAAGATAAGTATGCGACCGTAGAAAGGGGTTGGATGGTGAAAGAAGTTAGAAATAACCTTATGCTTCTCTTTAGTTATTCAAAGCAGAACATGAACACATGACGCTAGCAGGTGGTTGGTAAAAGAATAGTAGTGTGCTTGAGTTGATACAATGAATTAGCACTTTCAGCAGAGCTAGTAGAGGTACAATTTGATTTACTTAGCCAGGTTAACTCTAGTGAGTGCATGACAGTTTGAAATACTGAATGTTTGTTAGAACTTTAAGAGTTTAAGTTAAACCCGAAGTACAGTGGCAGTGGAAGAAAAACAATTAGCTAGCAGTGAGAGAGCAAACTATAGAAGAATAGTCTTTAGGAATTATTGAAATGTGGTTTCTCGAAGATTGATAGTGTGAGCAGAGTTAAATTATTAAGATTGTTTATGGTAGTTATGAATACATTATCTTTCAGTTAAGTGAATCATTTGGTTTTTCCTAGTAAGAAGGATTGATCAGAAGTAAGTCGGAAGGTGGGTCTTCATTGACATAAAGTGCAAATAATTCTAAAGATAAGAAAAGTTATTTGGATCCCAAAAAGAGAAGGATTCGCAAGTATAAGACCTTTGGTCTAAGGGGGAGACATGAAAATCGGCAGTAAGTCCAGTTGGAGATTTGAAACCCGCGTAGTTAGCATCAGATATATATATATAAAGAGAGAGAGAGAGAGAGAGAGTGAGTGAGAGAGTGAGAGAGAGAGCTATAAAATCATGCCCAGTTATGTATCACGAGGGTAGTGCCATCACATGAGACTCTAATGTTCGGAGTATAGACTTAGCTCACAACAATTCTATAAGTGTTTTCAGGAAGTGCTTAAGAAGATAATCAAGTGTAGGAAGTATAACTCATCATTGAGGTAGAAAAGAGAACTCTGGTGAAAGAAATTCACCGCTTAGCCCAGCTAGGAGTTCAATTTGCGTACTCCAAAGATAGTAGAGTTGTTGTCTAGAAAATGACTTGTACCCCCTTAGTAGCCGAAAGAGAAGGAGAAATAATTTGATGATCCCTATGTGTTGCAGTTAAGAGGGGAGATTCACAAGTATAAGACGACGGATTTTGAATAAGGGGAGATGATGGTACTTTGAGGTACCAAGACAGATCGTGTGTTCCAGACATAGATGAACTTTTAAAAGTTCTTTTAGAAATGACTAGGCACAAGTTTTTCATCCTCAGAAAGATGGCTAGGCAGAGTGCATTATTCAAACAGTTGAGGATATGTCCTTGATGTTAAAAGTAATTGGGATGATCACATACCTCTCATTGACCTTGCTAATAATAACACCTACCATTCTAGTACCAAGATGGTACCGTGCGAGACTTTGTATAGGCGAAGGTGTAGATCGCCAATTGGTTGGTTTAAAGTTGGTGAAGAGGAGTTGTTTGGACCAAATTTAGTCTATCAGACTATAGAGAAAGTTAATTTGATTCAAGAGCATTTGAAGATGACTCAGATCCGCCAAAAGTCCTGTTCGAGCGTGTGTCATAGAGACCTAGAGTTTCAAGTTGATGATTGGGTGTTTCTGAAAGTTTCGCCTATGAAAGGCGATATGAGATTTGGGAAGAAGGGGAAGTATAGTCCCTGCTATATTGGGCCATATAGAATCTTGCAAAGGATCAGTCAATTAGCTTATGAGTTGGAGTTGCCACCAGAATTAGCGGTGATACAACCATTATTTCACGTATCATGCTATAGCATTCAAGTTTCTAGTACTCAGATACTCATGTCAGTTCAGTACTCAGATACTCATGCCAGTTCAGTACTCAGATACTCATGTTAGTTCAGTACTCAGATACTCATGTCAGTTAAATACTCAGCTACTCATGTCAGTCCAATACTCATATATGCATGTCAGCTTAGTGCTTAGATATTGACGTTGGTTCAATACTCATATATTCGTGCCAGTTTAATATTCATATATCCATGCTAGTTCAGTATTCATGTATCCATGGCAGACCACTATTCAGTCAATGCAGTAGTCATTCAGCTCAGTAGCTCAAGAGTTCAGTAATCATGTATTCGTTCAGTTTAGTATGCAAGTATTAATGCAAGTTCATGTTTCCACCAGACCCGTTTGAGTTCCGGAGTTAGCAGAAGTTATAGTCAGGACAATCATTCGAGGACGAATGATCCCAAGGGGGAGATAATGTAAAACCCTGTAAATTCAGCTTAGGTATGAATGAGTTAAAGGAGTAGTAAGGTTATATTTTGGACATATGAAGTCCTATCGGGATGATTATGGGTGCAAATATTTGTTTCAAAATCAAGATGGAAAGTGAGGTGCATAAGATTCAACAAAATCAACTAAGTTTTCAGAAGGTCCGTCTTCCAGAAGGTTTTAGTTAAATTATGTAAGGAATTTTGGAAAATTCAAAGCATGGAAGTTATAGGCCTTTGAAATAGCTTTCCAAAGATATATTGTGAAGTCCAAACAGATATTTGTGCAAAAAGTTATGTGCGTTTTACAGAACAGTATGCAATATGCGCGCCCCGAGCGCGGCCGCGCACATGTGGCAGTGTTCCTACCATTTTGCACGGTCAGGCCTACAGGTGCATGGGGGCGCACTTGGAGAATCATTTTAAAGCCCTACTCTGTCCCCCACATCCCCAAAACATAAAAACTTGCTCTAGAAAAGGGAGCTCTCAAAAATCTAACTCCTTAAAGGTCCCTCCACCATCCAAGGTAAGTTCTAATGATGATTCTAAGTAAATTTTAATTTCCCAACATCTTATTAACATGGGTAAACCCTCTATATAATTAGATATTCGATTGGGACATCATTGTTGAGAGAAGGAACCATACAACTCGAATTCAAGGGGATTGAACTTCAAAAATGTAATGTCTTCACCCTCTAATTGATTCTAACATTGGATTAATGATTATAGACTCTAGTTCATGACATATGTGTTGATGGGTTTGATAGAAAAGCATGAACGGTTATAGGTTTGGGTTGTTGATTGTTAATTATGGGTTAAGGGTGTTGTTTACCTTATGGGTGATGAAGAATGATGTTGATTATAACCATTTGAGACTTTAGAATTTATCTAAGAGCAAGGGGATGGATTATTGGATGTAGAAACACCATTAATAAAGGCTATGAAGTTTTATAATCACCAAGTGTTTGATAAAATACCTAAGTGACCAAAACATGACTATTGTTCCTAATTTGGAATCCTTTTGACTTGTATTGATATAGATTAAAGTTTAAAGGGTTAGCGAATGTTGTATTATGCTCAAGAGAAATAAATCAAGGTATGTGAGGCTAACTCTCTACGTTTGGGAATGTTATTGATTCTCCCTACAATACGTTTCTTTTACTACGTTACTAATTGCCTCAGAAATATAGTTTAGCCTAGTTCCTTGAATAGTTGTAGAACTTCTATTCTCTAGCTTCATAACTCATTCAAGACTCTCATTCTGAACGTTGTGAGCTCAGTTCGTATTCAATATAGACTTGAGTTTGATATCCCTGAGTCTCAGTACAACTTACTCAGCATTTCATAAGCAGCTGAAGTTTCAGCGTTCATAATCAGTTCAAGAATACATGTCTCAGTCTAGTCCTATTCAATATTCCAGTATCATGTAACTCAGCGTGATTTACCATTTCAGTATCATGTATTGCAGTATGACTCTCAGTTCCTGATTTTAAATTCCTGAATGTTGAACACCCGTATTTGGGCCCGAGGCCGTAGTTTATGTTTTACGCATGTTTGGGCCTGAGGCCGTAGTTTATGCTTTATGCATGTTTGGGCATGAAACTGTAGTTTATACTTATGCATTTTGGGGTTGAGATCGTAGTTATGTATACGTATACTTGGGCCTGAGGCCGTAGCTTGTGAACATATATATTGGGCCCGAGGCCGTAGCTTATTTAGATAAACAGGTTGTTCATCGTTCAAAAAAAGGAGTATTCATATCCTTACTTCCCTTGTTCAGTTCATTTTTCAGTTATCAGCTATCAGTTCAGTTATCAGCTATTAGTTCAATTATCAAATATCAGCTCAGTTATCAGATATCAGCTCAGTTATCAGTTATTAGTTATCAATTTAGTTTCAGTTTCAGCATTTATATTTCTTTCTTTAGTTGCTTTGCATACCAGTGCAATTCAAATGTACTAACGTCCCTTTTGCCCAGGGCCTGCATCTCGCGATGCAGGTAATGATTTACAGGTTGACGATTTAGAGCGCTAGGATTCTCGTACCAGCTATTTGGTGATCCCTAGTTCGTTCCGGGAATTATCATTACCTTACAGTCTTAAGTATTTTTAGACAGTCAGTGTTTTCAGTACTTCATTAGAGGCTTCATAGACTAGAGTAACAGTTAGACAGAGTCGCATGCTTTTCATATTAAACTATGTTGGCTATAAATATGTTTCAGAATTGTATTAGTATTTCTGCACTTTGATTTATATCATCCTGACTTTCAGTATATCAGCATGTGTTAGTTTATCTCCCGCATTCAATATGTTATGATATCACATGTTGATTCAGCCAGCCAGTTGGTTCTCTCGGTCATAGGTAGTCAGGCACCGAGTGTCGTGTTACGTCCAGGCCCAGGTTCGGGGTGTGAGATATCACATGTTGATTCACCCAGCCAGTTGATTCGCTCGGTCACATGAAGTCAGGCAGCGAGTGACATGTTACGTCCATGCCCAGGTTCGGGGCGTGACATTTGTACAGCGAACTGCTGCTCCCAAATACAGATCGAAACGGGACTGGGTTCTTGATCGAAACGGGTACAATGGCGTTTCGAGTCAGAATCGCGGCCCTCTCGACGAGACGATATTAGGGTTGTTCTTGAACAAAGACGACGGAGCTTGGGGCTGAGCAACTTGAAGATTATGTTAATATATTTCAATATATCTCGCTGTATTTCCATGTATTCATTGTCTTTTTTCATTGTATTTCAATGTATCTCGCTGTATTCCATGTATTTTAGATGTATATATGTATTCAAATTGCTATGTTTTGTTGTATTTATTGGCTGGGAAAAACATTCAGTATATTTCGCGTCAAATACAGATTATGGGTGATGTAATTGAGTTAGTTGAGTTATATTAGGAGTCTATTGTGTTAATTGATTCACTTTACGTTTAAAAACAGATGAATAGACCACAATTTGCGCTATTTAGGTTACTGTATTCACAAATACATATCATGAATACAATCGAATACGATAATTGTCTAACTGGAATCTCATGCTTCACGCCGAGTTTTGGTACTGTATTCATGAATACATTAGCTTAAATACATCGAATACACTCTAAAAAAACTGAAAGCATAGCTATAGGAAGTAATATAGTAAATGGTAGCTACAACTAGTTAATAACCACTAAACAACAGTGGTTTGTGAAAATCTCTTCCCTACCTATCCGAATTTCTACCTACATATGACTTCTAATCTCTATTTGCAACTAATAAAAGGTAATAGATCTATATATTACACATAAGAGATTTATAAAAGTCATTTTTTAAAATTCAAAATTGTAAAGGGGTATGATGTACAAATAGCACTGAAATTGTGCAAGCTTGCTTACACCACTTTGGCCATGAATCTTATTTTCTAAAATATTAGTCTTTTGAGATATTTATTTCTGTAATATTTATAAAGTATGCAAGTTGCTAGAATTATTATTTTATATTAATTTTATAATAATTGACACAAGATATATTTTATATAAATTTTATAATGATTGACATAGAAACATGTGTATTCGAAAATTAATTAATTTTACAGGTTAACACGATATAATTATTATTCTTTTAACTGATAAATCGGTCAAATAGACTTATCATTCATCATTTTGAATTTGAACTTTTTCCCTTAAAATTTCATATTATACATCACATTATCAAAATAACATTATGTAATGATTGATTTGCGTTGCACGTGTCCAAAAACTAGTAGTGGAGGGCTGGCTTAAGGTAAATACTGATGGTGCATCGAAAGGAAATTCTGGTAGAAGTGCAATTGGATTTTGTGTGAGAGATGAAGAAGGGGAGATTGTATATGCAGTGGGAAGGGAGATAGTTTGTGTGAGAGATGAAGAAGGGGAGATTGTATATGCAGTGGGAAGGGAGATAGGTGAAGGCACAAACACATAAGCAATTATGGAATTACTGAAGCATTGCAGGTTTCATAACTACACTCATATATGGCTGGAGACAGATTCAATGTTGTTGAAAAATATAGTAGAGGGTGTATGGAAGCCACCATGGTGCATAGCTGATCAAGTTGAGGAAGTTTTATAGCTAATGGAGAGGGTTTATATTCAAGGCACTCACATATATAGTGGGAATACTGGTTGTGGGAGCATCAAATTTAATCTAACAATACATACAAGGACCCATAAACACTCAATGCAGCTCACACAAGTAAAGAAGAAAGAGTATTCAGAAGGTTCCACACTTGATCACCATGCTCAAATCCATCTGGACCAGAGTATGGTGAGAACTTTTATTTCAAACATACAACAACAACAACTACCCAGTAAATTCCCACAAAGTGGGGTCTGGGGAGGGTAATACGTATGCAGACCTTACCCTACTCGATAGGACAAAGAGGCTGTTTTAAATCAACCCTCAGCTAAAAAAAAAACAAGAATAAGAAACGACAATTCATTAGTAACTTCAACATAAATCGTAGAAATAGTAACCTAAGCATAAAGAGAGTAAAATACATGACATGTAATGATATGAGCCAGAATCTACCTCCCGGGGCGAAAATCAACAGCAATCTTAGTGAAGCTAAATAAAATCCGTACGCCATCTATGACAAACCCTATCCAACCCCACCCACTCCTGGAATGAAGTAAAAAAAACTCTAGTACCCCCTACAGTACCTTTTTGTTGGCCTTATGGAGAATTTTGAATGGAGTAATAAGAGCAATTCATCAGCTACACCAAGCAGAACATGCAAGGAATAGAAGCTGGGAGAAATGGCATTACTACACACATGGATCACAGTCGAAATATGGGTGACAAGATGCATAACCAACACAATAAACTGGTGCTGGGCAGTGTTGTTTTCAGCAAATAGCCACTACATGTTACAACACCAAAGGAATGCAAGTCAAATCCTCACAGGAAACAATCATACACAAGTACTGGGAATCACATCTCGATGGATCACAATGGCAATTAAGCAACTGTGCTCAAATGCAGAAAATGGTTACAATTGTAATAGGCTAGTTTTTATGCAAGTTTTAGACCATTATTTTCATTTTCATTTTCATTCTAGAACCGAAATGATTGTTGTTTCATGCAGCTATCTCAATAAATAAAGAATCTTATCTTACAAAAGTTTTCAAATGCCGAAATATCTTATGAAAATTATTGTTATTTATGAAACCTAATATAAAAATACACAATTCTTTAAGGATTAGTGAAATAACATACTTTAGAAATTGAATCTTTTGGTCTTTTAAGAATTTGAGAATGAAAAGCTTGGTAATATATATCCTACATTATCGGTAGTGACCATGTAAAGTTGTAACAAATGACTAATGTTGAATCAATATTTTAACCTAATATAAAAAAGTATATAGCCATTGTCATTTTTTACTGAATGCAAGAATGCGGAAAAATTAAATGACAACTCATCATTTATAATACAATTGTGTTCTACTATTTCATTCTTATTGTTTCAAATTTATATTTTCACTTATTTGACTCTTGAATTTTTAATACAACTGGTTCTGCTTTATTTTTTATTTCTTTCACCGCTAGTGCGCTTCTTACAAAAATAAATTATGTACCTTAAGAGTTTTGTGACTTGTCAAATGATTTTACTTATATGATAAATTTGAAAAAATTATTGAATTGCATTCTTTTGCTAATTTGTTAAATTCAAACAAATTAATTATCTGTTCTTAATATTAAACAAAGTAAATTAGTGTTTTGTTAATTCAAATCCTTAAGAATATTCAATTGTACTTATAACCTAATGCAATAAGAATTCTATGTTCGATAAGCAATTCATGTATAAACTTTGGATCTTTGTGTTATCAGATTGTTGTTTCTAACGTGTATATATAAGGAAATTTATATAAGGTAAAACACTTACTTGTTTTTGAAGGACTAAATATTAGGATTTTCTATCAATTCAATAAGGAAAAGCACAATAAGAAATCTTTTAGTTGATTTTAAAGTGCTAAAAAATTAGAATTGTAATATAAATTACAATTTTGTTCCATACATAATATATTTTTAAAGAATAAAAAGAACAAACTGTTATAAATAGAATTCTATTTATGGTGAATATCTATATTCTAGAGATATTCTAGGGTTTGTTACTTGGTGGCTAAGTCACTTTTTTCCTATAAATAGAGGGGTTTTATTCCATTGTAAATCATCCCAAAAATTCAATAAGAATTTTCTCTCTCTCTTTCTCTGCA
>ML362492.1:0-25042 GCA_005239505.1 Nicotiana paniculata
AGACAATGCTGCATGCATATCCCAATTGAAAGGAGGATTTATAAAAAGTGATAGAACGAAGCATATTTCACCAAAATTTTTCTACACACACGATCTTTAGAAAAATGGTGACATTGATGTGCAACAAATCCGTTCAAGTGACAATCCGGCAGATTTATTCACTAAATCTTTGCCAACTTCAACTTTTGAGAAGATGGTATACAAGATTGGAATACGGAGACTCAAATATTTGAAACAAAGTTTTCATCAGGGGGAGTAAAATATGTGATGCACTCTTTTTTCCTTACTAAGGTTTTTTTCCACAGGGTTTTCCTTATAAGGTTTTTAATGAGACACCTAGTAATGCGTATTACTAAATATGTGTACTCTTTTTCCTTCACTAGGACTTTTTTCCCACGGGATTTTTCTTAGTAAGATTTTAATAAGGCACATTATCTCTTAAAGAACATCTAAGGGGGTGTGTTATAAATATATATTATATAGTGGATGTTCATTTCGTACTCCGTTGTAAATAAGCTTCCTGAAGAAGCTTATCCATATGGGACACTGCCGTAAATATGTTTATCTATTTAGTACTCTATTGGAAATAAACCTCCTGAAGAAGCTTATCATTTTGGTACTCCGTTATGGATAAACATTACACNCAGCAGTTTGTAGTAGCAAGTTACAAGCAGCTTACGCAGCAGCTTGCGTAGCAGCTTACACAACAACTTCCTTTCTTCTATAAATAGAGGAGATTTCAGTTCATTATGTACAACATTTTGAAAGTTTAATAATATATCAGTTTCTCTCTATATTTGTCTTTAGTTTATTTACTTTACAGTCGTTATTTCATAACATGATTTTAATACTTATATCATTTTAAGTTCCGCCTTTTTTTTGTGAGCGTTACAGAGATTCCTTTTACATACGTTTGATTGGAATATTAGTAGGCTCCTCAGTTAACCTGTCTCCTGGCCAACCAAGTTATATAGTAGTAGTAACAACAAAAACAACAATTAATTCAGTAGTTTCTCACAAGTGGGGTATGGTAAGGGTAAGATGTACGCAACCTTACCCCTATCCTTAGAAGGGCAGGGAGGATGTTTTCGATAGACCCTTGGCTAGAGAACGGCTGAAAAAGAAAAGGTAGTTGCAACAAGTAGGAATAACAATAAGATGAAATAAGACCGACTCCAAGAATGCAGTCAAACTCTAGGTAGTAATAGTCATCTATGAATAAAAGATATCATACTAACACTAATGCTAGCGAGCTGAGTAAGACAAAATAAACTGCTAGACTACCTACGAACCTTCTATCCTAGTCTTTGACCTCCACACCCTCCTGTCTAGGGCCATGTCCTCAGTTAGCTCCAGCTGCGGTATGTTCTCCCCAAGATTTCTTAAGCCTACCTCTACCCCTCATGCTTCCCACCGATGTTAACCGTTCGCACCTTCTACGTGGGGCTTCTATACATCTCCTCTTAACACGCCTGAACCATCTTAATCTCGCCTCCGACATCTTATCCTCCATAAGGGCCACTCCCACCTTTTCTCGAATAACTTCATTCTTAATCTTATCCAACCGGGTATGCCTACACATCCACCTCAACATCCTCATCTCGGCTGCTTTTAGCTTCTGGGTATGAGAGTTCTTGACCGGCCAACACTCTGCTCCATACAACATAGTCGGTCCAACTACAACCTTGTAGAACTTACCTTTAAGTCTTAGCTGCACATTCACCGGAAGTGAGCCTCCACCTCATCCATCCTACTCCGATACAATGTGTGACATCTTCATCAATCTATCTCTGCGTTACCTTGTATTATAGATCCAAGATCCTTAAAACTACCTCTCTTGGGGATGACTTGCGTATCAAGCCTTACCTTCACATCCTCTTCCTAGGTACCGTTGCTGAACTTGCACTCCAAGTATTTTGTATTGGTCCTGCTTAACTTGAAACCCTTAGACTCTAGGGTCTGCCTTCAAACTTCCAGCCTCTCACCCTGCGTCTCGTTAATTAAAACTATGTCATCATTAAATAACTTTCACTATGGAACCTCACCTTGAATGTGTCTCGTCAAAGCGTCCATCGCCAAGGAAAGTAGGAATGAACTAAGAGTTGATCCCTAGTGCAATCCCATCATAACCGAAAAGTGTTCCAAGTCTCCTCCCGCTGCCTTGACCCGAGTCTTAGCTTCATCGTACAACCTTATATAGTAGTAGTATTTTTTCTCTAATACCTAGTTCTCAGTTCGATAAAGACAACTATAGAATTGAAATTTGGTCAAATTAGTACATAAAGAAATTTGGACTACTGCTTTCTACAAAATAAACCCATTAGGGTTACTTGGTGGCTACTCCGCTCAAACTCTAATTCATGCCTATAAATAAGACATATATGTCCGTAAAAAACGATCTCAGCAATTTCATAAACTCTCGGAATATACACAAAGAGATCAAATATACGATCTCCGAAATTCCATAAAGCTCTTGGAATATTCATTAAGAGATCAAAGACATGTCAAATATGTCTTGCTTAACGTTTTAGCAACATTCAAGATCCAAACAGAGTGCTACTTCATGCTTCTTGATCATCAAATACATCAAGGAGATGCATATCATCCCACGTTCAAGAAATATGTCGCTAAGGCCCTTGAATAATGGATAATAAATCGGAGGGAAGATCGAGGGATAAACAGAGTTGTAACCCGCAATACTTATTAATAAAATTCTTTTCTTTTTATAGTTGTTTGTGATTACAGTTAATTTTTTATATATATGAAAATTTATTGCAAACAAATTGGCATGACCGGTGGGACTAATTCTGCCCTTCGTCTCTTCCTCTCGTAAAGCAAGGTATGTAAATTCCAAAATAGGTTGGGGGTAATATCTCTTGTTTCCTGTTCGTCCAAATTTAGCATGCGTTATCAACACAAGATCGAAGGTGTACTTCAAGTTTCATATTCAAGTTTCGGCAAGCCTACACTCCGATAAACCTTGAAATGGGGTATTTGTAGACATTAAAATTTGGTCAAATTAGTACATAAAGAAATTTGGACTACTGCCTCTGCAAGACAAGCCCATTAGGGTTACTTGGTAGCTGCTCCACCCAAACCCTAATTCATGTCTATAAATAAAGCTATATATGTCCTTCAAAAACGTTCTCAGCAATTCCATAAACTCTCGGAATATGCACAAAGATCAAATATATGATCTCCGAAAATCCATAAAGCTCTTGGAATATTCATTAAGAGATCAAAGACATGTCAAATATGTCTTGCTCAAAGTTCTAGTTACATTCAAGATCCCAACAGAGTTTTACTTCATGCTTCTTGATCATCAATACATCAAAGAGATGCATATTATCCCACGCTCGAGAAATACGCTGCTAAGGTCTTCGAATAATGGATAATAAATCAGAGGAAAGAATTAAGGGATAAATAGAATTGTAACCCGTAATGTTTGTCACTAATTTTTTTATTTATTTTTATAATTATTTATGATTGCAGTTAATTTTTCATATATCGAAAAATTGATCGGCAACAACAACAAAAGAGTGATTTTGGCTTTTAAAATTGTTTTTCTAATTATTTTCTTACTTTAGGAGTTACAGCATATTATTAAATACTCAAGGACTTCATGATGATTCGGGAGTTTCTTGATTTATACTATTATGAGACAAAGCACTAGTACATCGTGCATAAATTTAGTCCTAACTTTCCGACGACATTATTCTAATATTATAAGTTGGGCACTTCAAGTCTCAAGAGGCCATATTAATATCTTTTGGGAAGGATTAGAAGCCGAGACTTAAAAACTTTATTGAGTGCATATATGATCAGGCTAACGTGCACTGCACTAATATTTGTTTTTACGATAAGTACCTCCAGGTTAATAACTAAGCCATACCAGCAGAGGCGGAGGCACAAAGCCGACTTACAGGTTCGATCGAATTCAGTAGATTTTGCTCAAGCAATATATTTGATATTTTTAATTCAAGAAATATGTATAAATATTAAATCTAGAACCTAGTAATTAGTACTTGAAGTCGTGAACCCAAAATTCCGAACCCATAAAACTAAAATTCTGACTCCGTCTCTACGTACCATAACAGGAAAACTCATTAGTGTGTACAAGGTTAAAATAATTATAGAAGTTTAAATATTTGTACCAGAAAAGATTGTATATTATACAGAATAGATAAGAACAAAAGGAACCGTGACAACAATAATTTCCCCTTTCGAGATCCAGAAGAGACACAAGAAATCCGTGGGTTCCATCATTGATCGAAACTACCCCATTCGTAAAGGTGATTTGGATTGGGAGATTATTATAAAATGTTGACTATCTGAAGTCTGACAACGAAAGGTCGTTTAGAACGATGGATACGTTGGATATACACTATTAATTATGAGTTTGGTTTAAATATAATATTTAATATAAAATAATTATTTATATAATTTTAATAAAATTTTAAATAGATGATATATTTATCTGTGTCCTTTGCTTATATAGTAGATGATTTAGTGTATAGAGTTTAGCTTATATACGAAAGATTAAATCATCGGTTCTTATAAGTATAAAGTCTGAGTTCACAATTTAATGATGGAATTGGACAAACCATCATGGATGATTGTAGTACAAGATTAAATATAATTTATCTTGATTATGGGAATGAATTAATTCCAACTTCTTGTGCTAATACATTTTGTATGTATTGAACGAACCAAGTAGTAATAAGTATTTTATACCAACTTAATAAAATAAACTCTATAGCCGTTAAATGTACTTATACTCTTAATCTTGATATAATTATTATATGTGTGTATTATTATTGTTTTGATTTATTAAAAGGCGAGATCCTTTCATGGGTCAATATGCCTGATAAATTAGATAATAATAATAATAATAATAATAATAATAATAATAATAATAATAATAATAATAATAATAATAATAATAATAATAATAATAATAATAATAATAATAATAATAATAATAATAATAATAATAATAATAATAATAATAATCATTGGCGAAGTAGTAGTTAGTTGATGGAATCCATGTCTCAGTTTAGAGATTGATGGTACACATTTATGAAAGCTTATAATTTTTCATGTGTAAGTCCGACCGGTGGATTTTGTATCCGACACATGAAATAAGTTAAGCGAAAGGCTAAAGGAAATAATCAATAAATGAAATTTTCAGTCATTTAATTTAATTGATTAATATCTGAATCTTATCATGGAAAGTTAAATAAGATTTAATGGATGGATTTAGAAATTGAATAAGGATTGCAATTACGATTTTTAGTGGGATAATTCGTAATTAATAATGGTGGATATTAATTTTGAAAATTAGAAATTAATTTCATAATTGGAAGCCTATTAATTAAATTTTGTGGCCCCTGATGTGCTTAAACAAAAAGAAAATAAAGGAATCATTTTTCTGGTGGAAAGGAAAACCCAATAGGTATCGGAAAAGGGTTTTAACCCTTAAAACTTGTGTTACAAATACATAAGGTTTTCCACCTAGAGGAGAGAGTTATGGTGGCTGAAATTTTCAGCCAACCTTGAAATTTCGCTCACACGAAATTGCTATTTCCGGGTATTATCTGGGTAACACAGTAGAAGACCATGGAACGTTCGAGGATCATGATTGTCCGAGTGGTGGAGATTCCATTGAGAAATTATGGAATTGAAGGCTCACATGATAGCAGAGACATATTCACGCTTCAAGAGGTAACCCGTGAAATCCTGTATATGTTAGTTGTCTATATTACATGTGATTTTGATACTGGGATTGCTTCCGCTGCTTATTATAATCCATCAGGATAAGCAAAAATGATTCTAGGATAAAAATTTAGGTTCGTTTTATTTCGTTGTTAGGTTATTAATTGAGGGATAAGTTATCCCTAGATTAAAAATGGTACTGAGATAACTTATAGTTGTCAGATGGTGGAATAACAATCTCATAATAAAACTGTAAAATTAACTATCTGAGGATTAATACGATATACCAAACAATCAATAAGAAATAATATTAATTCAATTAATTTTAATATAACTTGTCTTCATACCAAGCTATCCTTGTAGGTTAGAGCCGGGATGAATATGATTCTTTATCCTTAATTAGATGTATCATGTTTGAGTCCTGAAAATTAGACAAAAAAAGATCATAGTAAACAATATTTCCCTTTTAATGAGCATTGGGTGCGAGCTTGAATTACTCGGAGTCCAAAGTTTCTATTGGAACCGGGTGGAAGAAAAAGAGTTATGTTTAATAAATAATGCTTCCCTTCATTTTATGTAAAAATAAGTAATTTTAGTCATGAAATCAGGAATTTAAATATTCAAAAGCTGATATAAATGTATAAAAAATAGTATATATTTTACCTTCTTACAACATATAATTTTGTGGCAAAGAATATTTAACTAACCACTTTTTGCTGGTTGTAACTCTATCCCTGTGTGAGTGGATACAAAGTTTAAGATATTATTTTAGCTTGTATAGTAATATATTAGTAATAATGAAAGAAAACAATATTAAAGTAGTAGTTGAAATAATAGGAAACATGACATCAAAATTAAAAGTACGTGAGTAGTTTAATAATTTTATTAATGTTATGAATATCATTGTACTTAGAGTGAATGTCTATCTTTTAGAGAGTTTGTTACTTTGTGGTTAAGTCATTTTCCCTATAAATAGAGGGGTCTTACCCCATTGTAATTCATCCAAGAATTCAACAAGAATTCCTTCTCTCTCTTTCTCTGCAATATTATTCTTCTTCTTTTATTGTTTTATTCTACGTTATCAGCACGAGACTCTACCGTCTCAAGAAGCTCTTTGAAAAGATTAAGGTATAACTTTTCTCCTCTTTTAATTATGACTGATATTATGAAAAGAAAGTCTGTTCCCTTGAAATTTCGGGCAAGAACTATATGACATGGGCGTTGGATGCTGAAATCCATTTAGATGCAATGAGTCTTGGAGAAAATATTAAAGATTAAAATAAAGCATCTACCCAAGACTATGTTAAGGCCTTAATTTTCTTGCGCCATCACCTTGATGAAAGGTTGAAAATAAAATATCTCACAGTCAAAGATCCACTTGTTTTGTGGAATGGCTTAAAGGAAAGATATGACAACTTAAAGTTGGTCACTCTTCTACAAGCACGATATGATTGGGCTCATATGAGGCTCCAAGACTTTAAGTATGTTTCTGAATATAATTCTGCGATGTTCATAATTACTTCTAAATTGAAACTATGTGGAGATAGTATCACTGACTATGATATGCTTGAATAAACGTTCACAATATTTCATGCCTCTAATATGTTCTTGCAACAACAGTACCGTGAGAAAGATTTCAAGAAGTATTTTGAGTTGATTTCTCTTCTCCTTGTGGCTGAACGAAACAATGAATTGCTCATGAGGAATCACGATAATCGACCCACTGGATCTACTATTGCCTGAAGTGGATGAGGTGGTAGAAAAGGGCATTGGGCAAATATTTGTCGTACACCAAGACATTTGGTCGAGCTTTATCAAGAATATCTAAAGAATAAAGGCCATGACGCTAATTTTGTCTATAACAATGAATTTGACATCACCCACTTGGATGTGACAGACTATTTTTAGCACCCTAATGAAAAAATAGACCACTTAATCGGTGATGGATCTGTGGTTAAAGATGATTGAGTAGTTTTATAACGATCCGGTCGGTCGTTACATAGAACCTGCATTATAATTACTGTTATTGCTTTGTCATAGGTTGGTATTACTGTTATTGATGTGTTAGAGTTGGTAGGCTCGGAATCGTAATGGTTGTAGTGAGAATTTAGTCACTTAGTCTTTAGAAATATCCTTATAGTTGGAAAAGTCAACTGAGAGTTGACTCATTGGTAAACGACCTCGGAATGCGGATTTTATGGTTCAGATAGCTTCATTAGGTGATTTGGGACTTAGGAGTGTGTTCAAAATATTTTTGTGATGTCCGGTGTAGAATTAGGCTTAAATTGACGAAAGTTAATTTTTGGTGATTTTCGGTCGGCAGGGAAAAATAGGCTATTGGGGTTGGAATGAAATTTCAGAAGTTGGAACAGATTCGTAATGTCATTTTGGATATGTCTGCAAAATTTCAGATCAATCAGAGTTGTTTTGGATAGTTTCAGCATCGTTGGTGGATTTTAGAAATTTCAAAGTCCTTAGGCTTGAATCCGCTGTGATTTTGGTATTTAGATGTTATTTTTAGTGTTTTAAGAGTGCAACTAAGTTTTAATGATCATTATGAGGTGTTGGTAAAATTGGTTGGGTTCCCGAGGGGCTCGGGATGGATTTCGGGTGGTTAACGTGCATTTTAGCCTTAGGAAAAACTGCTGTTTTTCTGGTGTGTTGACAGCTGAAGGTCCTTCATCGCGATCGCGTAGGTGAAGATGCGATCGCGTAGAGTAATCTGAGGGTCATGAGAAATTGTGCATCGCGATCGCAGGAACAAGAGTGCGATCGCATAGGTTTGGAGGGATGAGCAGTGCGATCGCGTGTGTGGAGGTGCGATCGCGTAGAATAAAATGGGGGGCGCGTGAGTGTGGACGGTTGGCCATCGCGACCGCGTGATGTCGTGTGCGATCACAGTGGGCTGGGAAGCAGAGCTTCGCGATCGCGTGAGCTAAGCCGCGATCGCAGAGAGTATTTTTGGCAGCTCGGGAATTTGTTATTCGTGATCGCGATGTGGGTCCCACGATCGCGAATAAGGAACTGGACAATATATAATTAAACCCTCCGCGATCATTAAACCTTTTAACACCATTTTCGAACGGGAATAGAGCTTGGATGCGATTTTGAAGAGGGAAAATCATCGTTCTTCATTGAGGTAAGTATTTTGGACCCTAAAACTCGATTATAGGTGATTAAGGAACAAAATATCAGTGTTTAATCCATGAAAATCAGTAGAAAGAGGTGGGTTTAGGGCTTGAGATTATGAGACCTTTAGGGATCGATTTGAGGGGTCAAACGAACTCCGATTTTAGCGTTCTTTATATGTACGGACTCGTGAGATGAGGAAGAACATTTTAGTATAAAATTTGTCAAGTTCCGAGACACGGGCCCGGGGGTCGGGTTTTGGCTAAATTCGGGTTTATGCTAAAATTGGTAATTTTCGATTGGAATTCATTCCTTTAGCATAATTTGATGGTAAAAATCTGATATTTATAGATTTGAAGCGCTTGAAAGTTGATTCGAGAGGCAAGCGGGTTGCAGAGTAGCTTTTCGGGCTAGTTTGAGGTAAGTGATGTCTTTAAATCCAGTCCTGAGGGTATGAAACCCCGGACTTTGCATCCTTTCACGGATTTTGGAATGCAGAGATTGGAAATTTGGAAACATATTCCTTTTTAGGCAACTATTGAGTTGCGAACCCGATTTTAAAGCCTATGCTTAATAGTATTGATATATCTTGATATCATTTGGGATGCATGTCATGTTTGGGGCCTAGTGCCGATCTGTTTACCCCTTGGAGGCTGTTTTACTATTTTCCTCACTTGATATGTTATGATTTTCACTCCATCTTTTCTTGATAATTGTTTTGACACTAAGAGTATTTTGATATTATTTCTTGAAAAATGAAACAATGTTTTGGGTTGAGAACCTGGTATAATGATGGCCCGAGTGGCATGTTGAGAGTGTCTGACTGAGTGAGGTTGCGAGCCAATATTGTGAGGATGTTATGATACGAGAGAGGCCGAGGGCCAATATTGTGAGTGATTTATGCCATGATGTGGCTTGTTATAGCGCTTGGGCTGTAGGAGCCCCTTCAGAGTCTGTACACCTCTAGTGAGCGCAGGTACCTACTGAGTACGAGTGATGCCCGCGGGGAGGATACTGAGTGACTGTGAGGTTGCCCGCTGGGCTGATACTGAGTGGCTATGAGGTTGCCCGCTGGGCTGATACTGTGTGATGGTGAGGTGCTGAGGGAAATTGTTACGAGAAATGATTATGGCCTGAGGGGCAGATTTATGATGATTTTACTGAGTTTTTAAGTGTGATTCACTTCGTTTTTCAAACTGATTTTACTGAGAGTTTTACTGAGATATATTGAAATTTATACTTGTTTAAAAGGATTTCTGGAAAATGGTTTTCGAACTTATGTATTTGATGAATACTTTATGGTGACTTGGTGTTTTACTGTTTTTGTGAATTAGTGTATCTGTGATGTGTGTTTCGTATTTCTCAGACTGTAATTTATTTTCATTACTACTGAGTTGGCGTACTCTTCATTACTCCATGTGCCTCTGTGCATAGATCCAGGTACCGGTTCGGAGCAATAGCTGTCTTCGTTCGTATTCAGCAGGTTACGGGATTTCGAGGTAGCTGTTTAGCGTCCGCAGCTTCTCCATTTCCTTTCATTTATTATTAATAGTATTTATTTCATATACATTGATTAAGACATAAGCAGAGTTAGTTTTATTTCTTAGATGCTCGTGACCATGTTGACTCCAGTCTTGGGAGAGTTGTTTAGAATGTTAGATTGTTATTGTGGCGTAAAGATTTAAAGAAATTATTTTATGCTTTGTTGTTGCTTATTATTGATTATTGAAACATTATAACAGAACAAATGGGTAGTTAGGTGATGGTTGGATAGCCTAGTTCCATGATAAGCGCCATCACGACCTGTTAGGATTTGGGGCCGTGACAAGTTGGTATCAGAGCTCTAGGTTGCATAGGACTCAACGGTCATGAGCAGGTTCAGTAGAGTCTTGCGGATCGGTATAGAGACGTCTGTACTTATCTTCGAGAGGCTGAATAACTCTTAGGAAACATCTCTATTTTCTTGAACTCTTTCGTGCCAATCTATTGATTCTTGAAATCTAAACTCATGTTGTTTCATTCTCTCACAGATGGTGAGGACACGCAATACCGATCAGGGTGACCAGACACCAGCCAGACCCACAAGGGGTCGGGGACGTGATGGAGTTAGGGGACCAGCCCGCGCAGTAGCCGGGACAGTACCACAGGATCCCCTTATCGTTCAGGATCAGGTTCTGGTCGATGGTGCTCCAGCGGGACAGACTCAGGCACCGGCAGTGCCTGTGGTTATTCCGGGTCTTCAGGAGACCCTGGCTCAGATATTGACGGTGTGTACCAGTTTGGATCAGGCAGTCACTACGTCTACTACTGCCACTGCAGCTCAAGCTGGGGGAGGCGTTCAGACTCCAGCTGCCCGGACACCTGAGCAGGCTGTACAAGGTATTCAGGCACCGGGGGTAGGCCCAGCCCAGCCGGTTTCCCCAGTTCATGACTATGCCTGAGGATGAGCAGCGCAGGCTGGAGAGGTTCAACAGACTTCAGTCTCCGACTTTCAGCGGTACAGATGGCGAGGATGCCCAAGGGTTTCTAGATAAGTGCCAGAGGATACTACGTACTGCGGGTATTTTGGAGACCATCAGGGTCTCATTTGCTACATTTCAGTTTGCTGGTGCTGCTTTCACTTGGTGGGAGGCATTTGAGAGGCGTAGGCCGGTTGATTCAGCACCACTCACCTGGCAGTAGTTCTCCACCCTCTTTTTGGAGAAGTATATTCCTTAGTCCCACAGAGAGGAGCATTGTAGATAGTTTGAATAGCTGCGCCCGGGAGAGTTGTCAGTTATTCAGTACGAGATGAAGTTTTACGAGTTGGCTAGACATGCTTCGGAGTTAGTCCCTACTGACAGGGAAAGGATCAGGAGGTTTGTAGATGGTCTCACGTATCAGCTTCGAATTTTGATGACCAGGCAGAGAGTGTCCGGAGCTACATTTGAGCAGGTAGTTGACATTGCTCGGGACATTGAGTCAGTTCACAGGTAGGAGCGTGAGGAGAGGGAGGCTAAGAGGCCTCGGGGATCAGGTAGCTTCAGTGGTGCCCCTTCCAGAGGTCAATTTCAAAATAGCAGAGGTCGTCCATTTAGACCTCCACAGCCAGTCCGCCCAGCCTATAGTGGCACATCTTCGGGGCAGGGTCCCTGCATCTCTCATCAGGGCCGTTCATCTTTTAGCGCCCTTCCAGCTCAGAGCTCCTCCAAAGAATCATCATATCAGGGTTCCTCTATGCATGGTTCATCCGGTGGTTATCATGGTGGCAGGGGTTCCCTTCAGTCCCCATCTCCAGCTCCAGGTAGTTGCTTTGAGTGTGGAGAGGTTGGTCGTGGATGGAGGTTTTGCCCTCGTCGTGCTAGTAGATCATCTCAGCAGAGGGTTCAGCCCTCGACTTCAGCCCCAGTCACTTCACCACCTAGTCAGGTAGCCAGGGGTGGTGGTCAAGCAGCTAGGGGCCGCCCTAGAGGGGGAGGTCGAGCAGGTGGAGGGCAACCACGTATTTATGCACTTCCGGCTAGGTCTGATGCTATGGCCTCAGATGCGGTGATTACAAGTACTATCTCAGTTTGTCATAGTGATACTTTAGCTTTATTTGACCCTGGTTCCACGTACTCGTATGTTTCATCTTATTTTTCCCAATTTATGAATATGCCTCGTGAGTCTTTAGTTACGTCTATTCATGTTTCGACCCCGGTGGGCGATACTATTATTGTGGACCGTGTGTATCAGTCATGTCTTATATCTATTGGGGGGGTCTGGGGACCCGAGTGTACTTGATGTTACTCAGTATGGTTGATTTTGATGTAATTCTGGGCCTGGATTGGTTATCACCATGTCATGCTATCCTTGATTGTCACACTAAGACTGTGATCCTAGCTATGCCGGAGTTCCGAGAGTTGAGTGGAGAGGGTCTATAAAGCATGTGCCTAGCAGAGTGATTTCTTATTTGAAAGCTCAGTATGGTTGAGAAAGGGTGCGATTCTTATCTTGCTTTTGTAAGGGATGTTAGTAGTGAGACTCCTTCTGTTGATTCTGTTCCTGTAGTCCGTGATTTTCTGGACGTATTTCCTGCAAACCTGCCAGGCATGCCACCTGACAGGGATATTGATTTTGGTATTGACTTGGTGCCAGACACTCAGCCTATCTCTATTCCACCTTACCGCATGGCACCAGAGGAGTTGAAAGAACTGAAGGAGCAGCTTCAGAAACTTTTAGATAAGGGGTTCATTCGACCTAGTGTGTCGCCTTGGAGTGCGCCAGTGTTGTTTGTGAAGAAGAAGGATGGTTCGATGTGCATGTGCATTGATTATAGATAGCTGAATAAGGTTACGGTGAAGAACCGGTATCCTTTTCCCCGTATTGATGACTTGTTTGATCAGCTTCAGGGAGCTAGGGTGTTCTCCAAGATTGACTTGAGGTCAGGGTATCACCAGTTGAAGATTCGGGATTCGGATATTCCGAAGACTGCTTTCAGGACCAGATATGGTCATTATGAGTTTCTGGTTATGGCATTTGGACTGACCAATTCTCCAGCCGCATTAATGCAATTGGTGAACATCGTGTTTCAGCCTTACCTTGATTCTTTCATCATTGTATTCATTGATGACATCCTGGTTTATTCCCGTAGCCAGGAGGAACATGCTCAACACTTGAGGATTGTGTTGCAGAGGTTGAGGGAGGAGAGGCTTTATGAAAAATTCTCCAAGTGTGAATTTTGGCTTGGTTCAGTAGCTTTTGATGTTTTATACGTCAATACCACACAAGAGGGGGGATGGGTGACTTGTGTGGTGTCCAATTTTCGAGTGCAGTCTCTATAGAAGAACCTGGTTCTTTTTGGTGTTCCAACTTCAACAGTTTGCGGAAAAATAATTGCAGAATTTAAAGAACACAACAATTTTTACGTGGAAAACACCTGGCTCAAAGGCGAAAAAACCACGACCTACTTCCCAGTAGTATTTTCCCAAACTCTCCACTATATCAATGAGCCAAACAACATTTACAAAATAAACTCTTTTGTAAACCTAAGCACTAACTCTAATACCTTTGTGGCAAACTAGCCTCTGGCTATTTTCGACAAAATTCAAGTTAACTCTAACTTGAACAATGTGTACCTATTACAATTGCTTCTAGATTAAGCTGAAAGATACAATATGTAATTACCAACTACAAACAACTAGACTCAAAATACAATAGATGGAACCGGTTCTTCTAGTTAGTTCAAGTAGCTTTTATATCACACAAGGATTCTGCTTGCAAAATTCCTTTGGTAATTTTGCTTTCAGTTCTTGTTTCACTTCTGTGTTTGTGCTTTAATTCGTCAGCAGGAATGCTTCAACACTTTATAGAGTCAGTAGCTGAGATGTTTTTGTTCAGTTCTAGTGCAACTCTTGCTTGGTGGAAGAGTTTGAGTTTATCTCAACTTCCTTGATATCGATTTGAGTTTATCTCAACTTCCTTGATCTCGATTCTATCATACCTGAAATCGAACTCCATCTTCTTATCAATTTGCAACCTTTTCGCTTAGGAGATAACCTCTTAGTTCCCAGATAATGTTTATCTCCTGTGCATGGACGCTTCTCGTGCCAATGGGTCTGTTTGACTATGTTTGCCCTGATGGACCTGGTTCAACTGGGTTGACATTTGTCAATCTTCAAAACCATTCAGTGACTTGATTCAACAAATTCCCCCTTTTTGATGATGACAAACTCTGTGCTTAACCCTGTACATACTTCAATCCAACATAGACTCTTTTTATAGATTTAAGCATTCATCATAGAGAGACCAGGTTCATTAGGTTATAAATATCACAAAAATCTTTGAAATTTTGAAAAGCACATAACTTTACCCTTTTTGGCATCATCAAAAAGTTGCAAAATGATAAACTTACCAGAAGTATTAACAATTCCTCATGTCCATTGAGGCAACTGCAGATGCAAATCATGAATTAATCATCAAAGGAAACCAATCAAATGTAAGCTATTTAAGAAACTGAGACAAAATCAATAACCAAACAGCAAAATTCATTAATTAGATAGTAGATGAGGCACCATACACAAAAAGAATTAAAAACAGTCGCAACCATGAGCAAAACAGAAAACAAAAAGTAGAACAGAATTTAGACAATCCCAAACTGGGTCATAGATGGGGGTTTTTGGAGGCACTGCACTCCTAAGGCTGGGAAGGGGCAGAGGAGGTTGTGGTCTTAGCTTGAAGAAGGGAGAGCATTTGATGAAGAACACCCTCATTCTTCTCTTTTTCTTCGGCTAATTCAGCTTTGAGAGCATCCCGCTCAGCTTCAACCTCAAAAAGGTGAGATTTCAAATGAAGGATCTCCGCATCCTTGATCTCACCTTCCTGCACAAGCGTCCCGACCTTGCTATTAACAGGTAGTTTCCTAGATGAACCAGGTTCATCCTCAGGAATATTAACAGTGTAGTCACAGGTCAGCATCGTATTCTTCCCAAAGTAGTCCTTAGCAGTAGCCATTTCAACATTCTTCACTGGAACCTTGGAGTGAGCAAGCACAACAGTCAGGATAAACCCATAAGGTATAGAATGTGCCTTGGCTCCATTCACAACCCTATCCAAGATCTGGATGATGAAGGTAGGCCAATTGATGTGTTTACCCCTGTACAGGCACTCCATGAGCGTGGGATCTATGTAGCTGGCAATGTGCCTTCGCTCTTGCCTAGGCAGCAGAAATTTTATCACAAACTCAAAGAACAGTTTGTGCTGAGCCCTTTTCTCACTCTTAAACACTGCTCTGGGCTCCAGTTCTTGCTCATTCTCACAGAAAGACCTGGAGATTTGAAGAGCTGAGGGCAAATCATCCAGATTAGGAAACCTTTGCCTTGTGTAATCATCATAAGCCTCAGAAGGGATATGCAGTATTTCCCCCAACTCCTTTGCATCAAACAAAATCTCAACCCCTTGAACCTTGGAGGATACCCTGCCATCTTTGACAACTGCGTTGGACATAAATTCAACCAACTCATTCCTAGCCAACCTTCCCTCAAGGTGAAGAACCATGTCCTTCCACCCTTGTACATCCAAGGAATCCAACAGGAAAAGCATCCCTGACTCCTCAAGGTCTCTAAACAGCTTCCCCTTTAAGATAGTACGCTTACCAAACATTATGAGTTTGTCAGTCTCCTCACCAGACACTTCCTCTTCTTCTCCACTCCATTCCTCATCATCAATAATCTTTGCTTTCTTTGACTCAGACCTGGTCCTCTTTGCAAGTGTTGAGGGTGTGGCAGACACATGTGCTGACTTCTTGGAAGAAGCCTTAGCTTTTTTGGTTTTTGGTGTCTCAACCTCAACTGGTGCAGGTTGCTTCTCCTGATGGACCCGGTCCATCTCATCGTCATCAACATGAACTGACTCAACATGCTCTCCAACTTTTGCCTTTCCCTTGGCAGACTTCTTCTTCTTGCTCTCTCTCAGAGATTTTTCCAATTCTTCTTCTTCTTTCCTAACGGTGCTTCTAGTAGCACGACTTTTTGGGGCAGGAGCATCAGCAGATGATGAAGCTTTCCTCGTCTTGGTTGGAACGAGGTATTAACTTTCTTGGATTTTGGAGTTCTCTTCTTTTTGGGATTGTAGGACTCACCCAACTTTTTCATCAACTCAGCCAACGTTTCCTCAATAGATGAACCAGGTTCATCATCTACTACTTGTTGTAGGCTTTCTAGACCTGCTGCTGCTTCCCCAGAATTGCTTCCCCCTAAAACTTTGACTCCTTCCTCAACAATCACATGAGCGGGGCCACCAATAGCAGAGTGGCACCTTCCTTCCCAGATCCCCTTTCTGAACTTCCTTCTCCCTCTCTCTCAATGTTTATATTTTTCCTAATTTTTCTTCGCCTATCCGGTACCTCTACATCCACTATCGACCCAATCAAGATAAACCTGTTTTCAGCCATTTCAGTTGCAGACCCAACTTCAAGATTTCCCTTTTCAGTGTCAGATGAACCCGGTGCTTCATCCCCATTTGCATATTTGAAGGACTCACTGGAAGATTCAGAGTCTTGGACCTTGTTGGCTTGAAGTATCTCATTTAATTTCTGGCATGAGAACCAAAGGAAACTATTTTCCTGGCCAACATCTTTACTCTACATTTTCTGGGGGCTGGAGTGGGGCTAGGTGTAACGACTGGGACTAATTTAGGTGAAGGAGTGGGTTCAGGGATAGGTTCAGGATTTGGAGGGTTTTGGGGGGTCGAAGACCTGGTTGGAGAATGTGAGTTGTGTATCGATGGAGAATTAGAACCAGTGTCGTCAAGACCGACCCCGTAATCAGGAGTGGTTGATGAATATGAAGCAGGGGGTGGTGAAGAAGACATTGTTATGAAGATTTGGGGGGAGAAGAATGTTGATCACTTTGGTATGAGAGGAATGATGAACTTGGTTCGACGGTTATGCTTTTGAAGAGGGGAGGTAATGATGTTCTTTTAAAGATGTGGTTATTAATTGTACAACGGGCATAATTCTTGGTCAAGTGGGAGTCTAATCACTGCAGAAGTGTCAGTGATTAGACGGTTGTAACTCCCTAAATCTAGGCTAATTAAGGTTCGATGGGACTCTTTGAAACAAGTACACATTGGGATAAGTACTGAGAATTTGAAATGAACCAAATATAGATAGAGTCCTGCTCATGTGTGACTATAATTATTTCAATAAGTGTATGGTGATGAGCACGTACCTTGTCAGTTAGATGAACCAGCAGCGATGAACCAGGTTCATCGTGTTATAGTCTTTAATTTGCCTCAATTTACAAAGATAGAAAAATATCATTAGTAGCCAGGGAATCATATTAATACATGGCAAAAGGGTATGGCAGTAAAGTCATGATACTGAGCAATGATTAGTTCTGTTAGCTACCTATTTTAGTGTTTCTAGCAGAAAAAAATCATTTTGTTTTTCAATTAGGTGATCTTAATCATCCCTAATTCTAGCATGTTTCTCTCAAAATGCTCCGTACTTAGTGCCTTAGTGAAGATATCTGCAATTTGTTTGTCAGTAGCACAAAATTCGATTAAGATCATTCCTTTTTCATAGTTATCTCTTAGGAAATGGTGTGTGACATCTATGTGCTTGGTTCTCTTATGATGAACGGGTTCTTCGTCATGCTAATTGCACTAGTGTTGTCATAGAAAATAGGAATGCATCCAACCTCTATACCAAAATCCATGAGTTGTTGCTTGATCAATAGAAACTGAGCACAACATGAGGCTGCAACTACATATTCAGCCTCAGCAGTAGACAGGGCTACTGATTTTTGTTTCTTGGTTGCCCAAGACACAAGGCAAGAGCCCAAAAAGTGAGCATGCTTGAAGTACTTTTCCTGTCAACCAGAAAACCTGCATAATCTGCATCAGCATATCTTACAAGGTCAAAATTACTACCTTTAGGATACCAAAGAAATAAATCAGTAGTGCCCTTCAGATATCTCAGAATTCTCTTCACTGCACTTAGATGGGATTCCTTTGGATTTGCCTGAAATCTCGCACACAGTCCTACACTGAACACAATATCAGGTCTGCTGGCAGTGAGATATAATAAAGACCCAATCATCCCTCTGTATAGCTTTTGATCAACGGATGAACCAGGTTCATCCACATCTAATTTTGTAGCTGTGGCTATAGGCGTGTCAATTTCTTTTGAGTCTTCCATTTTAAATATTTTGAGCAATTCTTTCACATATTTTTGTTGATGGATCATTGTTCCATTTGAGTTTTGCTTGATTTGCAAGCCTAAAAAGAAGTTTAGCTCACCCATCATACTCATCTCAAACTCACTCCCCATAAGTTTAGATAATTCCTTACTCAACTTGTCAGAAGTTTCCCCAAATATGATATCATCTACATATATTTGCACAACCAGGAGATCCTTACCTTTTTCCTTTAAGAACAAGGTACTGTCAATTTTACCTCGTTTGTATCCATGTTCCAGCAGGAACTTCGATAGCCGCTCATACCATGCCCTTGGTGCTTATTTGAGTCCATACAAGGCCTTGTCAAGTTTGTATACATGGTCAGGTGTCTCCTTGCTTTCAAAACCTGGAGGCTATTTGACAAATACTTCTTTCTTTAGATAGCCATTGAGGATAGCACTCTTTACATCCATCTGATGGAGAGTGAATTCCATGTGTGCAGCAAATACTATAAGAAGTCTGATTGCCTCCAGTCCTGCCACAGAAGCAAAGGTCTCATCATAATCAATTCCCTCTTCTTGACTGTATCCTTGGACAACCAGTCTGGCCTTGTTTCTTGTAACAGTTCCATCCTTATCGAGTTTGTTCCTGAAGACCCACTTTGTGCCAATCACTGATCTGTCTAGTGGTTTGGGTACCAAGTGCCATACTTGACTTCTTTCAAATTGATTCAGCTTTTCTTGCATGGCGTTTACCTAGTCAGCATCCTGTAAGGCTTTAAAAATTTTCTTTGGTTCGATCAAGGATAGAAAGGCATCAAACGCGCACATATTTTTCAAGGAGGATCTTGTTTTGATTCTGGATGTCAAATCTGTTATGATGTTCTCAAGAGGATGAGAGTTTTGATATCTGTGTGGTTTGAGCACCAAATTTTTCACTTCTAGATGATCCCATAGTGTCTTGTTGTTGTGGAGCAGGATCAGGGCCAAGGTCCAGAGTGATTTGCTGGTGAGTTCTCCCTGTCATGTTGCTTGGGGTAGTTGGACCTAGTCCATCACCTGTTCTATCTTCCATAATTGCTTCAATTTGTTCACTGCTTCTGACCAGTCCAAGCTCTTCATCTTCTGGTTCCCGTCTCTCAGAAAGAGTGTTAGTCTCATAAAAAACAACATGCACACTCTCCTCTACACACATAGTTCTTTTGTTATATACTTTATAAGCTTTGCTATGTGATGCATATCCCAAGAATACTCCCTCATCACTTCTGGGATCAAATTTACCTAGGGAATCTTTGTCATTGTTGTGCACAAAACACTTGCATCCAAAAGCCCTAAGGTGGGATATGTTGGGATTTCTCCCTTTGAGTAATTCATAAGGAGTTTTCTCTACCAGTGGTCTGGTCATGGTATTTAATATGTAGCATGCAGTGTTTATTGCTTCTGCCCAGAAGCTATGGGGTAGTTTTCTAGAAAGAAGCATGGTTCTAGCCATATCTTCAAGAGTTCTGTTCTTTCTTTCAACAGCCCATTTTGTTGTGGGGTTCTAGGGGCAGAAAAATTGTGATTTATACCATGCTCATCACAGAATTCAGCAAACTTTGCATTCTCAAATGCAGTACCATGATCAGATCTTATTGATGCTAGTTGATTTCCTAACTGTTTTTGAGTTTTTTCTAACAAATGAAGTGAAATATCAAATGATTCATCTTTAGATGTCAGAAATAAGGTCCAAGTGAACCTTGAGTAATCATCAACTAGCACCATTATATATTTCTTACCACCTCTGCTCAGAGTTCTCATAGGACCACATAAGTCCATATGAACCAGTTCCAACGTCCTGGTGGTACTGACCATTTTCTTGCTTTTGAATGAGGATCTTACCTGCTTCCCCCTTGCACATGCCTCACAAACTTTGTCTTCCTTGAACTTAATATTATGAAGCCCTACCACTAAGTCCTTAGAGACTAATTTGTTAAGCTGATTCAGACTCGCGTAACCAAGTCTTTTGTGCCAAAGGAGGGGATCACTGTCCAACACACTTAAGCAAATGAGTTCATTTTCTGATAGTGTGGACAAATCTATGACATAGATGTTATTCATTCTTTTTCCCTGCAAAACAATCTTGTCAGTAAACAGGTTAATCACAAAGCATTTTGTGGAAGTGAAAGCAACCAGGTTACCTCTGTCACACAATTGTGACACACTGATCAGGCTATATTCCAAGACATCTATCAAGTACACATGTTCAATGGAACGTGTGTCATACTTACCTACTTTACCAACCCCGATAATTTCACCTTTCTTTCCATTTCCAAAGGAGACATTTCCTCCTTTGAGGTTTTCAAGTGAAAGGAACTGTTCCTTGTTCCCTGTCATATGTTTTGAGCAGCCACTATCCAAGTACCAAATTTGGCTGCTTCCTCTCTCTTGAACCTACAAAAAGAAAGCAGGGGTTAATTTTAAGAACTTTTCTATGAGATAAAGGATGAATTAAGCTTTTTCTGGCCAATTTGGTAACCAGTTTTTTCTTTTAACAAAGCTCTCATTTCTTCGACTGGCCTGCTCTTTTGCAGTACACTCACTTTTGTAATGACCAGTCTTACCACAGTGGGTGCAAATTTTATTCTCAGGGAAAGTGGGATACTTGCTTTTGGATTCCACTTGGGCAATTGACTCCCAAAGCCAATTCCTCTCCGGTTACTACTATGATTTTTTGAAGCCATGTCAAGGCATCAGAGGATTTATTCCATTTACAGGTTCGATCTAATTCATGTTAGACCTTACCAAGTTCTTATTTAAGTGTCCTTATCTGTTCATCCTTAGTATACATCTTATCTTTTAGTTTTACCACATTTTCTTCTAACATGATATGAGAATGATCAACAATCTTTTTACTAGTTCCTAGCTTTAATTTTAAATTTCAGATTTTAGCTCTAGAATCTTAGTTTCAAGTGGATGAACCTGGTTCATCAAGACAGTGTTTTTCTTTTCAGATTCACTTACTCTGGTTTCCAGGTTCATGCATTTTGCTTTTAGCATTGCACACTCTTTAGAGAGTTGATCTTTCTCTTTGGTTGTTTCTTCGGAATCATCCATGAAATCAAGTAGCAATTCAGAGAGTTTTTCTTTAGATAGGAACTTTATTTTATTTTTGAGATGGGATATACTTACCTCTGGTTCTTCATATGATTCCTCATCAGATTCGCCAATTGCCATGAGCGTATGTTATTCATTATCACCATCTTCTGATTCTTCACATGAGCTTTCCCCCCAAGCACCAACCATAGCTTTTGTTGTGGTTTTCTTGGGTTGGACCAGTTCCTTCTTCCTGTTCCTTCTTTCAAATCTCTCCTTTTTCCATTCCACTTCCCACTGAGGACAGTTCTTGATATGGTGGTCAGTCTTTCCACACTTGTAGCATCCCTCGTTGGTTGGCCTTTCTGGAGCTTTTGCTTTGTTGTAGTTTCCACCTCTACAGATGCCCTTCTTCCTTATAAGAAAATTTCTAAATTCTTTGGTAATCATGGCCATCTCGTCTTCCTCCAGATCTGCTCCCTCGGTGATTCTCAGTGCTAGACTCCTTTCCTTCTTTGGAGCATCCATTTTTATTGTCTACCTTCTAAGTTCATGGGTAGTAAGGTTTCCAATTAGCTCGTCCAATCTGAGGGTTGCCATATTTTTGGATTCTGGATAGCAGTGATTTTACTTTCTTGGGAAATTGGTAAGACCCTTGTCAGGATCTTCTCTACCCCGTCCTCTTCAAGAATGACTCTACCAAGAGACTTAAGTTCATTTATTAATGTTGTGAACCTTGTGTATATCTCTTGTATTGTCTCTCCTACTTTCATAACAAAGTTTTCATACTGGGAGTATAGTAGAGTACCTCTTGATATTTTCACTTGAGGTGTTCCTTCGTGGGCTACTTGTAAGGTATTCCAAATTTCTTTGGCAGTGGTGCAACTTTGAATCCTACTATACTCGTCTGGACCTAGTCCACAAACTAGCCACTTTTTGGACTTAGAATTTTCCTCCCATTTCTTCAGATCCTCAGCAGTGCAGTCAGCTCTAGTTTTTGGTACATCTACTCCTTCCCAAAGTTCATAGTCTTCTCCAATCAAGTGCTCCTTCATCCTGTTCTTCCACCAGGAGAAATACTGGCCATTAAAGAGTGGTGGCCTTGCAGTTGATTGACCCTCCCAGTTTCCAGGTGGTGCACTCATTTTGATCTTTTCCAAGGTGTAAGCCTTTTCAAGGATAACCCGCTCTGATACCAATTGATGTTTTATACGTCAACACCAAACAAGAGGGGGGGTGATTTGTGTGGTGTCCAGTTTTCGAGTGCAGTCTCTATAGAAGAACCTGGTTCTTCTTGGTGTTCCAACTTCTACAGTTTGCGGAAAAGTTATTGCAGAATTTAAAGAACACAACAATTTTTGCGTGGAAAACACCTGGCTCAAAGGTGAAAAAACCACGACCTACTTCCCAGTAGGAATTTTCCAAACTCTCCACTATATCAATGAGCCAAACATCATTTACAAAATAAACTCTTTTGTAAACCTAAGGACTAACTCTAATCCCTTTGTGGCAAACTAGCCTCTAGCTATTTGCGACAAACTTCAAATTAACTCTAACTTGAACAGTGTGTACCTATTACAATTGCTTCTAGATTAAGCTGAAAGATACAATATGTAATCACCTACTACAAACAACTAGATTCAAAAGATAACAGATGGAACTGGTTCTTCTAGTTGGTTCAAGTGGCTTTTGTATCGCACAAGGATTCTGCTTGCAAAATTGCTTTGGTAATTTTGCTTTCAGTTATTTTTTCACTTCTGTGTTTGTGCGTTAATTCGTCAGCATGAATTCTTTCAACACTTTATAGAGTCAGTAGTTGAGATGTTGTTGTTCAGTTCTAGTGCAACTCTTCCTTGGTGGAAGAGTTTGAGTTTATCTCAACTTCCTTGATCTTAATTTGAGTTTATCTCAACTTCCTTGATCTCAATTCTGTCCTACCTGAAATCGAACTCCATCTTCTTATCAATTTGCAAGCTTTTCTCTTAGGAGATAACCTCTTAGTTCCCAGATAATGTTTATCTCCTATGCATGGACGCTTCTCGTGCCAATGGGTCTGTTTGACTATGTTTGCCCTGATGGACCTGGTTCAAATGGGTTGACATTTGTCAATCTTCAAAACCATGCAGTGACTTGATTCAACAGATTTCTTGGGGCACGTGGTGTCTAGTGAGGGTATTCAGGTTGATCCGAAGAAGATTGAGGCGGTGCAGAGTTGGCCTAGACCGTCCTCAGCTACTGAGATTCGGAGTTTCCTTGGTCTGGCGGGATATTATCGTTGCTTTGTGGAAGGGTTCTCTTATATTTCTTCACCATTGACCAGATTGACCTAGAAGGGTGCTCCATTCAGATGGTACGATGAGTGTGAGGAGAGCTTTCAGAAGCTCAAGTCAGCATTGACCACAACTCCGGTATTGGTTTTGCCTACTGGTTCGGGTTCTTACACAGTCTATTTTGATGCTTCTAGAGTTGTCTTGGGAGCGGTATTGATGTAGGACGGTGGTGTGATTTCCTACGTGTCTAGACAGTTGAAGGTGCACGAGAAGAATTACCTAGTGCACGATCTTGAGTTAGCTGCCATTGTTCATGCCTTAAATATTTGGCGCCATTATTTGTATGGGGTACAGTGTGAGATTTTCACTGACCATCGTAGCTTGCAGTATCTTCTGAGGCAGAAGGATTTGAATTTGCGTCAGAGGATATGGTTAGATCTTCTCAAGGATTATGACCTTACTATTTTGTATCACCCGGGAAATGCCAATGTAGTGGTCGATGCCTTGAGTCGCAGGATGAGAGTTTGGGGAGTCTAGCATACCTTCCAGCAGTAGAGCGACCTTTAGAACTTGATGTTTAGTCTTTAGCGGGCCAGTTAGTGAGATTGGATTTGTCAGACCCTCCGCGGGTATTAGATAGCATGGCTTCCCGGTCTTCTCTCTATGACCAAATTAGAGCTTGGTAGTATGATGATCCGCATTTGTTAGTACTTCAGGATAGGGTCCTTCGAGATGATGTCAGGGATGTGACTATTGGCGATGACGGTGCTATGAGGATGCAAGGCCGTATTTGCGTGCCCAATGTGGATGGACTTCGAGAGTTGATATTAGCAGAGGCTCACAGCTCGCGGTATTCCATTCATCCGGGTGCCGCAAAGATGTATCAGGATCTGAGACAACAGTATTGGTGGAGGCGAATGAAGAGAGATATTGTTGAGTATGTAGCACGGTGTCTCAACTTCCATCAAGCCAAGTATGAGCACCACAGATCAGGTGGATTACTTTAGAGGTTAGATATTCTGGAGTGGAAGTGGGAGCGGATTACGATGGACTTTGTAGTTGGGCTCCCACGGACTTCGAAGGGTTTTGACCAAGTCCGTGCACTTCATTCCTGTTTACATTAAGGAGATTGTCCGATTGCATGGAGTTCCGGTTTCTATTATTTCTGAAAGAGGTACTCAGTTCACATCTCAGTTTTGGAGGGCCGTACAGAGAG
>MDKI01184364.1:0-20417 GCA_005239505.1 Nicotiana paniculata
TCCTATATTACTTGTCGACCACGTACACTTGCGTGTGCATTGGGAAATCAACCAACAATATACGTATATACAATGGATAAGAAATATTGGGATAAGCAATTAATAAAGGAAGGGGAACATGCTGTGGAGAGATAAAAGTTTCAAATAAGAAATCTCAATAAGGAAAAGAACAACAAAGCCAGCATATCAATAAGGACAAGAAATCACAAACTTGCACGGCATCACCCTTCGTGCTTTTACTCTCGTCCTCACTATGCAATGTATACTGTCATCAATGTAAATCATGGCACAGCATAACCCTTCGTTCTTTTACTCTCGTTCTCATCATGCAATATATAATGTAAGTAATGTAAATCATGGCACGACATCACCCTTCGTGCTTTTACTCTCGTCCTCTATGAAATGTATAATGTAAATAATGCAAGTCATGGCACGACATCACCCTTCGTGCTTTTACTCTCTTTTCTCACAGTATAATCAATGAATATCGGTACGGAATGGTACATCGTACGACACGGCATCACCCTTCGTGCTTTACACTCTTTCCTCACAATGTCAAACAATGCACGGAATCACCTTTCGTGCTTTAGCACTCTTCCTCACCCAAACAAAAAATACAAACAAGGGCAATGGAATAAGCAGAATAAATTAGAAATCCCAGCAAGGGAACATCAATTAAACAATTAAATCCCGTCAAGGGAACATCAATTAAACAATTAAATCCCGGCAAGGGAACAATAACAGTAATCTCAACATCCCAATAAGAGAGACAATATCGACAACAACAATGACCCGGCAAGGGTATATTTTAGTTGCTCTTTCCCTTTCTTTCACTTCATTTCATAATTTACTCTATTACTTGAGCCAATGCTCCAAAGGATACAATTATCTCATATACCTTCATGGTTCGTGTTACAATTTGAGCCAATGCTCCAACAGAGTTTAAAGATCACAATTCCCTTCACATATTCTTCACAACATATAGAAATCATCAATTAAGCATGGAAGTTACCACAGAATCAGAATATTCACAATATAAGGACTCACGGTCATGCTAGACACCAATGTATAGACTCTCGTCACCATGCCTATACATCGTATTTGAAAATTAGCAAGTAGAAAATTATACCCAACTCATATTCCCTCAAGCTAAGGTTAGACCAAATACTTACCTCGGGTACGAAGTATAACAATCAACCCGAAACCACACGTTTTCCACGAGTATACGACTCCAAATGGCCCAACTCTATTCAAATAAATTTCATACCGTAAATAAAATCTCATTAACTGATTCTACTATTAAATTTAAGGTTACGACGCGAAATTAGGTGAAATAACCAAAACGCCCCTCAGGCCAGCATCTCGGAGTCGGGTAAATTTATACATTTTCAGAACCCTCGTACTTTCTTGAATGTATCCATATAAGAACCTCTCAAATCGGAGGTCAATCACCCACTCAAATCCCAATTTTAGAAAAACTCAAGTTCTACCCAAAACACCCAATTTCACCCATGGAAATCCCTGATCTTTAAGTTGAAAACATGTTAAATGATGTTAATGATTGAAAGAAATGAGTAAAAACCAACTTACAACTGATTTGGAAGAGTCTTGTTCTTGGAAAAATCGCCTAAGAGTGTTTGAGTTTGAGAAAATATGAAATATGAAGTAAAAATTAGATTTTGTACAGTGCAGGCTACTGGTTGGCATGGGAATTGCGAACAGGGGTTCGCAATTGCGAACCCTTCAGACATTCCCAGCCTTCGCATTTGTGAACCTCTTGGTCGCATTTGCGATCAGGCCTGCCCAGCTATACCTTCGCATTTGAGATCATGCCTGCCCAAACCAACCTTCGCATTTGCGATGAGTAGCTCGCATTTGCGATGCTGGCTTCTCAAATGCGAAGCCTGCAGATCAGTCACACCAGCAGTTCCCAAGTCCAAAAATAAAGTCCGTGGCCTATCCAAAACTCATCCGGGCCCTCGGGGCTCCAAACCAAATACACACACTACCTCAAAAATATCCTATGAACTTACTCGTGCGATCAAATCGCCAAAACAACATCATACACATCAAATTAAGCCTCAAAGTCCATGAATCCTATCAAATTTCATAAAACATCAAATTTTCCATTTTAAGTCTGAAACACGTCAAACGAAATCCGTTTTAAACCAAACTTTACAGAAAGTGCTTAAACCATATATAAGACCTGTACCGGGCGCCGGAACTAAAATACGGGCTCGATACCATCACTTTCTAATCAGATTTTATTTTCAATTTCCTTAAATATTTTTAGAAAACAATTTTACTCAAAAACTCATTCCTCGAGCTTGGGACCTCGGAATTCGATTCCGGGCTTACGCCCAAGTCCCATATTTTCCTACGGACCCTCCGGGACTGTCAAATCACGGGTCCGGGTCCGTTTACCCAAAATGTTGACCGAAGTCAAATTTATTCATTCTAATATCAAAACTTAGCATTTTTCACAGAATTTCACATTTAAGCTTTCCGGCTACACGCCCGGAGTGCGCACGCAAATTAAGGCAACCCTAAATAAGGTTTCCAAGGCTTTGAAAGCACGGAATGGGTGAGAAGACAGGTGATGATCCTTTGGGTCGTCATATCAAATAGCTTATTCAATGACCTGGAAAGTACCGCAACCGACAGAATGAACAATGTTGGTGATAGAGGATCCCCTTGCTTCACACTCCTTGTAGACTTAAAGAACCCTGAGGACTGCCCATTCACCAATACTGAGTACCAGTTATTTGATACCAAGTTCCACACCATGTTGATGAAGTGCTCAGAAAATACCATCTTCCTTAATACATGCAATAAGTACTTCCATGAAACCCTATCATATGCCTTATCCACATCAAGCTTGATCACAACATTAGCTGGCTTTCCTCTTAACCTTATGTCAGTGATAATTTCTTGAGTCAATAAGATGTTCTCAAATATACTCCTACCCTTCACAAATCCGGATTGATTATGAGATATTAGAGAAGGCAAAAAATTTTCCGATCTTTCATGTAACACCATAGACAAGACCTTGTTAATGAAGTTGCTCAAGCTACTAGGTCTTAAGTCAGAACAGGTCTCAACTCTAGTTTTCTTAGGCAGCAACACTAGATTGGTGTGAGTTATGGATTTAGGCAGTGCAACTCCTCCATAGAAGTATAGCACCATGCTGTGCATATCAGCACCAATAACACGCCAACATGTTTGATAAAACAGGTCAGTGAATCCACCTGGACCACTAGCACTCTCCCCACTAAGCGCAAAAACTGTTGTCCTTACCTCTTCAATTGTTGGTAATCTGCTAAGTTCCAAATTCTGTTCCATAGTGACCATCGAAGGTACATTATTGAGCAAGGAGAAGTCATATGCATCACCTTCATTTGTGAACTATTTTTGATAGAAATTGACTGCAGTTGTAGCTAGTTTCTCCTGGTATTCAATCCATACCCCACTTCCACTTTTGATCCTATTCAGTTGCAGTTTCTTTCTTTTGCCATTGACATGATCGTGAAAGAAACTTGTATTCCTATCTCCTTCAGCAAACCAAGTCATCCAAAGCTTTTTGCTTCCAATACTGCTCCTCTATACTCAAGTATTTCTTCAATTCGGATTGAGCCTTTTGAAGCACAATCTTGTTCTCAATTGTAGGCTCTTCTTCAAACAACATCTCTTTCACCGTAACAATGTCCTCCAAAATTGCCAACTTCTTGAAGATATCACCAAATGTTTCCCTACTCCATTTTGACAGTGCTGCCTTCACCCTCTTGAGCTTTTACTTGAACATAAAAAATGGATCCCCTATGAAATCTGCTTCCCATTTTTGCCTCACCACATCCATAAATGTCGCATGCTTAGTCCAAAAGTTCAAGAACCTGAAAGGCTTGACAAAATTAGTGGTCTGCACCCCACATGTCATTAACAATGGTGCATGATCTGATCCAGTTCTGATTAGATGTTCAACTTCAATATTTGGCAACATTTTATGAAATGTCATATTCACAAATATCCTATCCAATCTCTTGAATATACACGCAGCATTGGGTCTTCCATTCCACCATGTAAATGGGCTTCCTTTATATCCTTGCTCAAACAAACCACATGAGTTTACACAAAATGCAAAATCCTCATATTCAGGAGGGTGTACTGGCAGTCCTCCTATTTTATCATCTTTATGCAATATCACATTGAAATACCCTCCTACCAACCATGGCAATTTCATATCACTTTCTAAGTAATACAAGTGATCCCACAATTCGAACCTCTCTATTGCCGAACATTTTGCATAAACAAATGTCGTCATCATGTGTTGCCCCAGATCATGGTGAAACACTCTCACAGTCATCTGTTGCTCAGTATCCTCCACTAATTCCTATTCCACCACTACATCAAAGAACAACCATATCTACCCATTAATATTTGCATAAGCAGTCTCCATATTCAACCTTCTTCTATATATATCAATGAATTTCTTCTTTTGAAAAGGCTCCATCACTGCAACTACTCAAAAACTATGCTCCCTATTCATGTTGATCACCCTAGGAAAGTCTTGCTGTGTATTCACAGACCTTATGTTCCATATTAATGTTTTGATCATCATCATTTAGATAGAGAAGCTGCCCTCCTGGGAATTATTCTTGAAGGTTGTGGTAGCTCTTTATTCTGATTCTTCTTAGTTTTCTTACCTCCTTTAGCACTAGCTGTGGGCGATAAATCTCCTTCCCTAGCGACTTGTTTAAAGTTTTCTACTGTGGATTCATCATCTCCTTTATCCGCCATTGGATTTTATCTCTTTAAGTCTTCATCAATTGGTGTCACATTGTGTGTAACTAAATCATGTAACTGCTGTAGAGGAGTCTTCTGTGGAACTCTAATTTGCAGCGGCATAATTTTGTCAGTACATGAATCCATAGGCACTTCCCCTATTTCCCTGGTTGCTCTTGGAACAATTGTTCGCTCATCAGCCTGCATCATTTTGAATTGCTACTCATAGACACTGCCTAGACCAGGAATTACTGTTGTAGGCTGCTCAGAAATGTTTGTTCTATTGATATCACCACTCTTTCCATTGCTTATGCTTTGGTCTGACCCTACTGTATAATCCCTAACCTTCACATTATCATCTGCATCAAGTTTGTTCTCCAATGCATACACCAGAACACCATCAATCTTGCCAATTGCACTAGGGATAGGGTTTAATATTGTTGCTTCATCAGGTGACCCTGGCGCCAGGACTGGCGTCGCCAGCCTAATGCCTGGGGTACCTGGCTTTAGGCTTGGAGTCGCTAGCCTAACTTCTGGGGAGCCTGGCGTTGCCAGCCTATCGCCAGGTGGGCTGCTATCCCTCACTTTGTCTCCTGTTATCTTTGTCATGCCTCGTTGATCATCCTCCACCTCAATTGCATTACTCCCTATAACTTTTGTTGAGTTTGTCTCATTAAGGTCCTCAAGTTGCCCAGAATCTGCAAATGTTTGAGACGAAATATCTTGACATGATTGGTTTGTAGTCACATTGAGTTTCCTTAGTTCTTCTTTGCTAGTTCCAAACCTTCTATGAACCCAGTCGATTGTGGATTCCTTATTAGCTTTTTCATCAGTACTTTGATCACTAGGAACAATAGTATTAGCCTTATCTAATGTCCCATTATGCTGATCTTCCAACATTTTCTCAACTGCTTCCTTCTTTACACGCTTAAGTTCCTGTTGATTACCTTATCCAGCCGGTTTAGTATTAGAATCCTTCCCATCCCTAACCCCATAAACCTTAGGATTAGGGCTCTCTGGTATTGCCTTATTTTTCCTTCTCATGGCCCTTCTTGGATTGCTTTTCCCCATGTTCATTCTTCTTACCATTGCTATGATCCTCACCTTTGCCTTCAGTAATTTGTAGAGTAGGTTGATGAACTTCCTCAACCTCTAGTGCATTGAACTTGTTCTTGGTTGCTACTTCATCAAGTTTTGCCTTCCCTTTACCCTTGTCAGCTTCCTTACTTTGTTTGTTATCAACAATGTGACCCTGATTATCCCGTTGGTATTTATCCTTTCTTGCTTGTATCAATTCCTGCTTGGCATGATTAGTAGCAGTCTTACCAACCACCTTTTCACTTGACAGAACCTTTGTTGAATTTTCAGTTGTACCAATTGCTTCTTTGCTTACCACAACTGTCTTTTCCTCGCCTTGATCCGCAATATCTTCATCAAATCTCTTGTGTAATTCAGAATGAATTACCCAGCATTCTACCTCACTATGCCCTTGTTTCTTGCATGGCTTGAAATATTTAGGCATATAATCATACTTAATCTTAATCCATTTAAACTCTTCTGGCCCAGATTCATTTTCTTCTTCAACAATCTTAATACATTTAGGGAAATTACCTAGCAAATTCACTTCCACCTTTACTTTAGCACAACTAGGTCTAGTCCCATTTTGAGTTGCTAGGTCTAGATGTAATGGATTACCAACTGCACGAGCTAATGAAATACACATTCCTTACCAAAGAAATTTGGAGGAAGTTCTAGAAAACTAATCCAAGCTATGGAAATTGGAATCTTTTCATCAGGTGTCCACCATGGATTCCATTTTGTACAACGCATCTGCCACATGTCTGATTGAGCCTTTATATAAAAAGCTGGCTTTGATAGAAGATGAACATAATCCTCCAATAAAGACAGCCTAAATAACACATGATTTTCTTCAATCAAGCCAACTGAACAATGACCCTTAATATTACATTGAATTGGAATCACTTTACGTAATTCACCAATAACAGGCTTCACATATGAAAATTTCCCCAGAGCTGCAAGTTGAAGCCCTTGTTGTATGATGGATTTCTTCACTTCTTGTTTCTTCCACTTCACAACTGGTTCTCCACGAAGGAACTCAACTGGTTTCAATGGTAGCGTAGCTAGGGCTTGCATAGGCATATTTATGACAGTAGGGTTTAATAAATTCGCATAGGTTTTAGGTGTATTAGGGTTTGTAGAGGTTGGTAACGGCTGAAGGGGGGAGGAATACGACGGAACAACCTCAGGGGGAGGCTGGCCGCCGGCTGTGGAGGCCATAAAGGGAAATCGTCGACGTGCACTGTTGATCGCTACTTTGAGGAGAGAGAATAGAGCTTTTTCCTCAAGTTATATTTTTAGTCTTTTGATATTAAGTATTTTTGCCCAGCTGTTCTTAACACACTCTATTTTAAACTTGTTCTTTGAGATTTTAATTTCAGGTCAAATTAAAAATGTCGAACTCTAAATCTACTCCTTTGTTGGTGCCGAGTCTGGCCACCAGGCGTGAACAACAATGTGGTATCCACCAGCGAGGTGCCCCTTATTGACCCCAATGGAGTTATAGTCGCGGACTTGATCGATGCTAACTCACATGTAGCTATCAACACAAATTTTCCTACTGATCCCAAAAATAGCATTCACGGGGGAGCCCAATCAATGTCCCGGAGTACACAAGACGGCTAAGGTGATGGGATCAATTTAAGGGTGATCTTCAAAATGTTACATGCTCAACAAGAAGGTATAACCCAGCTGCAGAACCAAAGCCGCACCCCCAATAGAGTTGATCCTGAACCATCCTGGGAAAACCCTCGCAGAAATGAACCGACCATAGAAAGGACGGGTGAAGTTGAACCCGGAACCAACCCCGAGATAATAAATATGCTTGAGGATTTGACAAAACGGGTGAAATCGGGAGAAAAGAAAATAGAAGCCAACGACAAAAAAATGGAGACCTATAACTCCAGGGTTGATCAAATCCTAGGAGTACCCCCGATATTGAAAGGCTTGGATTTCAAGAAATTCATCCAAAAACCATTCCATTTGAGCGCAGATCCGAAACCGATCCTAAAGAAGTTCTATCTACCCGAAATTCCAAAGGATAATGGGAACACAGATCCGAATGAATGCGTAACCTCCTACACATGCGCCATCAAGGGAAATAACTTGGAAGATGACGAAATCGAGTCGGTTTTACTAAAAAAGTTTGGGGAAACCCTGTCTAAAGGAGAAATGATATGGTATCACAACCTACCCCCTAATTCCATTGATTCCTTTGCTATGATTATGGATGCCTTGGTAAAAGATCATGTTGAGGATATCAAATTCGAGACCAGAAAATCAGATCCCTTTAAAGTCAAGCAAAGATAATGAAATGCTCAGGGAGTTCGTGTCGAGGTTCCAAATGGAAAGGATGTATTTGCCCCCAATTGCGGACGATTGGGCTGTTCAAGCGTTCACTCAAAGACTTAACCACCAAATCTCTTTGGATTCACAGTAGCTGAAACAAAATTAGAGTACCCGGAAGTAACTTGGGCTGACGTCCATAACAGGTACCCATCAAAAGTCAGAGTGGAGGATGATCAGCTTGGGCCCCCCTCTGGGTCTGTGTATCCCAGTAGAACTAATGACAGGTCTAAAAGAGTTGTCGATCATGAACCAAGACCGAGCAGGGATCGGTACCAACCGTGTAGTGAAGAATGAAGGAGCAGTGGATCCGGACATAACCCAGCGAGGAATGAAAAAGAGGCGATCGAGGTCATAATAAGTGGGGACCCATGAGAAAACATTTTTTTGATAGACCAATAAGGTCTAGGGAGGCACCAAGGTTATCGGAGTACAACTTCAGTGTCAACGCTCCTGGCATCGTATCATCCATCAGATGCATCAAAGATACTAAGTGGCCTCGGCCATTGTAGTCTGATCCTGCCCAAACAGACCCCAACCTGATGTGTAAGCATCATGGCACCCATAGTTACAGGACCAAAGAATGACGACAAATCAGAGAAGAAGTGGCTAGGCTATTCAATAACGGACACCTCCGGGAGTTTCTGAGTGATCGAGCTAAAAATCACTTTGAGAATAGGGACTCCAACAAGCATACCGAGCAAGAGGAACCTCAACACATCATCAACATGGTCATCGATAGAGTCAACATCCTACAGGGGCCAATGGTGAAGCGCACTAAGGTATCCATTACAAGGGAAAATCGAACCCGAGATTACATACCGGAGGGGACCATCCCTTTCAACGATGAAGATGACGAAGGTATCATGCAGCTGCATAACGATGCCCTGGTAATTTCTGTACTTATAAATAAATCTCGAGTTAAGCATGTACTGATTGATTCGGGTAGCTCGACCAATATCATCAGATCGAGGGTCGTAGAGTAGCTGGGTCAACAAGAACAAATCACCAAATAGTGCAAGCGGTCGGGGTATTAAGCGGATTCAACATGGAATGTGAAACTACTAAAGGGGAGATAACCCTGCCGGTAAACACCACCGAAACTATTCAGGAGACGAAGTTCTATGTCATGGAGGGGGATATGAGGTACAACACTCTATTCGGTAGGCCATGGATTCACGACATGAGGGAAATACCCTCGAATCTGCACCAGGCCTTGAAGTTCCCCACACCAGGAGGGATCAAAAAAGTTTACGGAGAACACCCGAACGTAAAGGAAATGTTCACGGCCAATGAGGTGATCCCGATATCTGCCATCTTGATATCAATGAACCTGAAGTCGATTGGGAAGGAAGAAACTAAAAAGCAATCATAGGCACCGGCCCTGATCGAACCGGAAAAGAAAAAATCAGGCGAGGATGATGATTACGGAGTTCCCAGGCCGTTCATCGCCCCTGACGATTCCGATGCCACCAAGTCAACGGTCGAGGAGCTGGAGCAAGTCAGATTGATCGAACACTTACCCGATCGTAAGGTATACCTGGGAACAAGGTTAACTCTCGAGCTCAGGAAAAAACTCATTGAATTCCTTATAGCTAACATAGATTGTTTCACTTGGTCCCATCTTGATACGACAGGGATCCCGCAAGAAATAACTACTCACAAGTTGAGCTTGGATCTGAAGTTTCGCCCGGTTAAATAGAAGAGGAGGCCTCAGTCCGAAATCAAGCATGCATTCATTAAAGACGAGGTATACAAACTCCTTAAAATAGGTTCCACTCGGGAAGTTAAGTACCCAAATTGGTTAACTAAAATAGTGGTAGTGCCTAAAAAGGGAAATAAATTAAGAATGTGCGTAGATTACAAAGACTTGAACAATGCGTTCCCTAAAGACTCTTATCCTTTGCCTACTATTGATCGCATGATCGATGCAACGGCCGACCACGAGATACTCAGCTTTCTCGACACCTATTCCAGGTTCAATCAAATCCCGATGGACCCGAGCGATCAAGTAAAAACTTCCTTAATCACTAAATTCGGCACCTATTTTTATAACGTAATGCCGTTTGGACTAAAAAATGTCGGTTCCACTTACCAATGCCTAATGAACCGGATGTTCAAAAAACAAATAGGAAAATCAATGGAGGTTTACATTGACGACATGTTAGTTAAGTCCCTGCGAGCAGAGGACCATTTGGAACATTTGCAGGAAACCTTCAACATGCTGAAGAAATACAATATGAAGCTGAAGCCGGAGAGATGTACATTCGGGGTTGGGTTCGAGAAGTTCCTTGGATTCATGGTGTCCAACCGAGGAATTGAGATCAATCCTGGGAAAATCAAAGCTATAGAAGGCATAACCGTGATGGACAATGTCAAGGCCGTTCAAAGGCTAACCGGGTCGTTCATAGCCGCCTTGGGTCGATTCATATCAAGGTCCTCCAATAAGAGCCATCGGTTTTTCTCATTATTGAAGAAGAAGAATAAATTTTCGTGAACCCCGGAGTGTCAGCAAGATTTGGAAGAACTCAAATGCTACCTTTCGAGTCCACCTTTTCTTCATACTCCGAAGACGAAGGAGCAGTTGTACCTGTACTTAGCAGTATCCAAGATAGCAGTAAGTGGAGTCTTAGTCCAGGAGGAGGAAGGTACGCAATTTCCTATCTATTATGTTAGCAAGACCCTAGGCGAGGCCGAAACAAGGTATCCTCACCTGGAGAAATTGGCCCTCGCTTTGCTAAGCGCCTCCAGGAAGTTAAAGCCATATTTTCAATGCCATCCCATATGTGTTGTAACTACTTACACATTGAGGAACATAATGCACAAACCCGATCTCTCGGGACAATTGGCCAAATGGACGTGGAAATTAGCGGGTGTGATCTCGAATATCGACCCTGAACTGCCATCAAATCTCAAAGTTTGGCAGGCTCCGTGGCTGACTTCACGTCGGCCTTAATACCCGAAGTCGAAAAGGAATTATTGTTAACCTCGAGAACCTCCTCGGGAATCTAAACCCTCTTTACAGAAGGTGCCTCGAATGCAAAGGGTTCTGGACTCGGCATCGTGTTGAAGTAGTCTACAGTAGAGTAATTAGGCAATCTATTAGAACCGTGAAATTGACTAATAATGAGGCCGGGTATGAGGCCATGATTACAGGTCCCAAATTGACTAAAATCTTTGGGGGCCGAAGTGAACTAAGCTAAATGCAATTCCCTCATTATGGTAAATCAAGTCAATGGACTCTACAACACGTGCCTCGGGATCAAAACAGCGAAGCCGATGCTCTGGCTAACTTGGGTCATCGGTTGATGACGATGAATTCAGCTCGGGAAAGGTCTTACAACTCATGAAATAACTAGTGGAAGAAGGCCATGCCGAGATAAACTCAACAAGTTTAATTTGGGACTGGAGAAACAATTATATAGACTATTTGAAGATTGGGAAGTTGCCCCCGGATCCCAAAGAATCGAGAGCTCTGCGCACGAGGGCAGCCAGGTTTAACTTGTCCGAAGATACTCTATTCAGGAGAACATTCAATTGCCCACTCACCATATTCTTGGGGTTTGGAGACACCGAATATGTTTTGAGGGAAGCTCACGAGGGCACCTGCGTAAACCATTCGGGGGCCGAATTGTTGGTTCGTAAAATAATCAGAGCCGGCTATTACTGGATCGAAATGGAGAAATATATGAAGGACTTCGTGCAAAAATGGGACGACTTTCACAGGCATGCACCAATGATTCACAAACCTGGGGAGTTACTACACTCGATCCTGTCGCCCTGGCCGTTCATGAAATGGGGAATGGACATTGTCGATCCCCTACCATGGGAACCCAACAAGGCTCAGTTTATACTATTTATGACTACCTATTTATCTAAATGGGTCGAATCTCAAGCATTTGAGAAGGTCCGGGAAAAAGAAGTCATCGACTTTATTTGGGACCACATAATATGCCGGTTCAGTATACCGACCGTGATAGTGCTTGATAACGGGAAGCAGTTCATCGGCAGCAAGGTAAGAAACTTTTTCGAGGACCATAAGATCAAAAAGATCTTGTAAACACCCTATCACCTAGAGGGAACAGACATGTGGAGTCGACGAGCAAAAAAATCCTTCAAAACCTTAAGAAAATCCTGACCGATGCCAAAAGAAAATGGAAAGAAATCCTGCCCGAAGTCTTGTGGGCATACCGCATGACCTCAAAATCCAGTACCAGAGCCACTCCATTTTTGTTCGTCCACGGTGGCGAAGCACTAATATTGATCGAGGTGGGAGAATCGAGCCTCAGGTTCCGATATGCAACTGGAGAATCAAACGCTGAGGCTATAAGCACGAGCTTAGAACTACTGGATGAAAGGTGCGAGGTCGCTTTAGTCCGGTTGGCCGCCCAAAAGCAGCGGATAGAAAGATAATACAACCGAAAAGCCAACATCTGACACTTCAATATCAGAGACTTTGTGTTATGAAGAATAATACAGAACACTCAGAACCCGAACGAAAGGAAGCTAGGACCGAATTGGGAAGGTCCATATTGAGTCATCAGGACTAGCGGTAAAGGTTCGTATAAACTCGAAGCGGGAAAAAACGCAGAACTACCAAACAACTAGAACGTGAATCACTAAAAACGATACTACTGCTAAGGTACAATCTCATTCACTTTATTTTTTTATATAACGAATTGGGATAACATTTTTAGGCAAAAACCAAAGCAAAATGTAGTTGTTAGGTCTGAAAGCACTCGTTGCACTCTTTTTCCCTTGAACCAGTTTGATCCCAAGTGAGTTTTACGGCAATGTTTTTAATGAGGCAATAATAATCCGTGCTAACTTAGAGTTGAAGACCAGTGTTAAATCAAAGTCAACAGTCGCATCAACAATATCCGATCCCACTCGGAAGATCGACCTCGAATACTAGGGGCCATCACCCTCGGGTCATGATTTTTAGCAAGGAAGGGAACTCTGTGCTCGAATAGTTTAAGCTCAGTGGTTAGGATTTATTATAAGGGCCAAACGGTTAAATTAACTGTGCCCGCGTAGGTCACCCCAACCATAGTACGAGCTTTTACACGCTTACAATCTAGTATGTTATACACAGAAATGAATGAAAGTTTTGACCTTGCTAACAAACTTTTTTTGTTTCTTAAAAGTATCAAGCCTAAGGGCTACTCCTACCCAGGACTTATCGAGACCAAGGGCCACCCTTATCCGAGCCCAAAGGGCTAACCCCAATCGGGGACTGCCGTCCGATATAAACTCGGGCAGTTCGGATTATCGAAATTCGGAGGCACAAAACCTATTAGGCGGTGCCCAAACCTAAAAGGCTACGACTACCCTAAAATCGGTTAGGAGACGTCTGAAGCCCGTAATAAAAATATAAGGCCTTCAACAAAGTTCTAAACCTGTTCAAAAGTTACCCTGACAAAGATGCAGTCTAACAAAAATTCAATCGAGGACAGGTCTTGTTCGGACCTCCGAAAAGCGACTTATTACTACGTTTGTGTATTGGCAAAAATGAGCTTCGCACGTGTAATACTTATGATGACTCAGCAATCTATGTGGAGCAATGACATGACAACTGGACGAGACTTTATGAAGAGGTATGAGATAAAGAGGAATGGAACAACATACCCACGGGGTAATCAGATACGGGAATCTCAACCTAATTGAGAAGGCGAAGAGATACGGTAGGAATGAATCAAGACGGAATAAAGGGCAGATTCGGGGATCTTCAATTAATGAGCCAAAACGTTACATAATCTTCACGCAACAGTTACATTAATCATTGCAACGTTACATTAATGCAATTATTAGCCATTAATGCTCAATCACTGAAAAGAGTAGACGTTATATTAAGAAATTCCCTATAAAAGGGAGTAAAATATAACTTGTAAGGACACGTTCGAACCACTATTGAAATATACTTACTTTTTACGCATCTTTCTGCTTTCTATTTACGAATTTACTTACAATTATTAGCATATTCTTTGGTTATCAGAAACTCGTGTTCTTCTTAAAATAGCTTTGGCAGAGAATCTAATTCTTTGGTTAAACAAATTGGTTTCATTACCTGGAATCTGATAATTTCTATTTATTCTCAAACAACATTCTGTAAATTATGTCGAACGCCAATGACAACAACCAACAAAGGGTTGGAACTCCAGTTCCATCACCTTCAGGTTCCCCACGAGGCTCAAGAGAACATTCCCCAGAGAGATCTAAGACTCAAAATAATAATCACAATGGAAATGAACAAGCAAGAGAACAAGATCCTGTAAAACAAATGGTTGGTGAATATGTGACTCAAGCCTTACAAGATTTCATGAGGGGACTGCCAACTGCATCACCTACACCTCCTCCTAACAACATCGCAACTGTGGAAAATCCACAATCCGGACTAGCAAACTTAGGAAGTAGAGGCACTCCAAATGAGTCCCTCGAAGCAAGACCAGGTATGTCCAGTAATCCAGAATTACAGTCTTTATTACTAACCTTGCAGAAAATGGTGAAGGAACAAAATGACTTAATCAAGCAAATTTCTGGAGTACCACTTGTTATCAAAGGCATTGACGTTGATAGATATTCTAAAACAACCTTGGAACCCAAATGCAGCACCCTTGCCTATTCCCAAGAAATTCAAAATGCCTGATATTCCGAAGTACGACGGGACAACTGATCCACGTGATCATGTAGCTGCTTTTACTACAGGAGTAAAAGGCAACGATCTGACTAAACAAGAAATTGAATCAGTACTAGTCAATAAGTTCTGAGAGACACTCACCAAAGGAGCACTAACATGGTATTCTCTTCTACCCGAAAATTCTATTGACTTTTTTGCTGAGCTTGCAGATTCTTTTATAAAAGCACATTCCGGTGCACAAAAAGTCAAAAAAATAATGGAAGACATATTCAAGATAAAACAAGGAGACGCGGAGTTGCTCCGAGAATTTGTAGACAGGTTTCAACGAGAAAGAATGTTGCTACCAAGGGTACCTGACAATTGGGCAGCAATGGCGTTTGCAAGCAACTTAAATGACAGAAGCCCAGAAGCCACGAGAAGGCTCAAGGAAAGCTTGAAAGAATTCCCAGCCACGACATGGAACAATGTCTATAACAGGTACAACACCAAGCTACGAATAGAAGAAGACACCATTTCTCAATCAAAAGCTGAAGATCGAGCCAGTTCTAGACGCTCCGAACCAGAAATAGAACATTTAAGAATAGGTACGATTCATATATGGGACCTTCAGGACGAGAAGCTCGTTCCAGGTTTGCAAACACACGGTCGGAATATAGACCGTCAAATAGAGATACAAACTCATCCTCCTCAAGATCTAGAAAAGATCGGGAGGAACGGAACAGAGGTAATGCAAGAGTCGGAGACTACAACTTCAATATAAGTACTTCTGAATTAATTACCGTACTGAGAAACATGAGCGATAAAGTTTGATGGCCCAAAGAAATGAGATCGAATCCAAACAGAAGGAATCTAGACTTCTGGTGCGAATTCCATAACCATCATGGACACTAAACATCAGATTGCAGATTGTTGCAAGGTGAGGTAGAACAATTATTAAAACAGGGCTATCTAACAGAACTGTTTAGTGAAAAAGGAAACCAGGCATATATGAAGAACATGCAAGAGCCCCTGAAACCACCATCTCCAAAGAGAACAGTGAATCTGATACACAGAGGAGAGGAGGTGAACGGAGTAGTCTGCAAAAGAACAACAAAATTCACAATACACGGGAAGCGAATTCGTGAAGACATGGAAGCAGAAAATATAACGTTCGACAATGCATATGGCAACGAATTGTTTCTTCCTAATAACGACGCTCTGGTAATATCTCTACTCATACATGACACTAATGTAAAAAGAGTGTTGATTGATCCAGGTAGCTCAGTCAACATCATTTTGTTGAGAGTTGTGGAAGAAATTCTAATAGAGGATCGAGTAATCCCAAAAGCACGAGCCTTATCTGGGTTTGACAACTCTATGGTCATAACAAAAGGAGAAATTGAGCTTAGTACCTATGCAGAAGGAGTAATCAAAAATACGAAATTTCAAGTCATTGACACCGATATGGCTTACAACGTAATCATGGGGAGACCATGGACCCATGACATGGAAGCAATACCATCTACTTTACACCAGGTAATAAAAATCCCTTCCAAATGGGGAATTCAACAGATTCGAGGTGATCAGTAGACCTCAAGGAATATAAATTCAGTAGTACACTCAAACAAAGAGAGGTAGCGGAAGAGTCAAAAGACGAGGAAATTGCCCAATTAGGTACGGAAGAAGAAATTGGAACCCAAATAGGTACGGAAGAAGGAAGCCACGAGAAGGTGAAACAAATCACCACAGAGGAAACATCAACACATACGGACATAGATTCTAGACCCGATGTCGTCCAGGAGCCAGAAGAAGACAAGCATATTAAAACAACTATTAAGGAGCTCGAAGCTATCCCACTGTTCGAGAAGAAGCCTGAGCAAAAAGTTCATATAGGCACGAGGATAAGCCCCACAAGAAGAGTAAGTTAATTGAATATTTGAAAGCTAACTCAAATTGTTTTGCTTGGTCCCATTCAGATATGACATGTATACCTCCGAAAGTGATGACTCATAAACTAAATGAAGATCCATTCATCGTGCCTGTCAAGCAAAAGAAAAGAAAGCAAAGACCATTCAAGAACTAAGTGATCGATGAAGAGGTACAAAAACTCTTGAAAATTGGTTCAATACGCGAGGTAAAATATCCTAATTGGTTAGCGAAACTGTAGTGGTACCCAAAAAGAATGGTAAATAGAGAGTATGCATAGATTACACAGATTTGAATAAAGCATGCCCCAAAGACTCCTTTCCATTACCACACATAAATCAAATGATTGATGCCACTGCTGGTCATGAATTGTTGAGCTTTTTAGATGCATATTCCGGTTATAATCAGATAAAAATGGATTCCTCAGACGAGGAAAAAACTTCCTTTATTACAAACAGGGGGACTTATTGTTACAAAGTCATGCCTTTTGGCCTGAAAAATGCTGGAGCCACGTATCAAAGGCTAGTGACCAAGATGTTACAGGAACATCTGGGGGAAAACAATGGAAGTATACATTGATGACATGCTGGTAAAATCAACTCAAGCGGAAGATCATTTCCATCATCTTTCAATCACATTCGAAATCCTGTGCAGGTATAACATGAAACTAAATCCAGAAAAATGTGCCTTTGGCGTTGAATCAGGTCAGTTTTTGGGTTTCCTTGTATCAAATAGGGGTATAGAAGTAAACCCCGCTCATATTAAAGCTATTGATGAAATACCTGATATACTTACGAGCAAAAAAGAAGTTCAAAAACTAACAGGAAGAATTGCAGCCTTAGGAAGATTTATCTCCAGGTCTTCGAAAAAGAGTTTTAAATTCTTTTCAGTTCTAAAAAAGCAGAATCGGTTCGAATTGACTGAAAAATGCCAACAGGCTCTCAAATATCTGAAGGCCTATCTATCAAAACCCTCACTGCTGTCTAAACCAAAAGAGGGGGAGAGGCTGTATGTCTATCTTGTCGTAGCAAAAATTGCCGTAAGTGTAGTACTGGTAAGAGAAGACAAAGGTATCCGATTTATTATGTAAGCAAGTCTTTATTAGATACTGAAACTAGATATCCTTATCTAGAAAAATTAGCCTTAGCTCTAATCATGGTAGCTAGAAAGTTGAGACCATACTTTCAAAGTCACCCAATCATTGGTGTGACCTCGTATCCACTAAGAAATATTTTGCATAAACAAGAGTTATCAGGAAGATTAGCTAAATGGGAAATAGAATTAAGCGAACATGACATAATATATCAGCCTAGGAATGCAATAAAGTCTCAGATTTTAGCTGATTTCGTCGCTAATTTTAATACTAGCATAATCCCTAAAGTGGAAAAAGAGTTACAACTCTTCAACGGGGCTAATCTAGGAATTTGGACCCTATTTACTAACGGCTCTTCTAACATAAAAGGAGCCGGCTTGGGAATTGTTTTAATATCACCTGCGGGTTAAAAGATACGACAAGCCATGAAATGTTATCCCATAACTAACAATGAAGCAGAGTACGAAACTGTCATTGTAGGGATTGAACTGGCACGAGAACTCTCAATTGAGCAAATCGTGACCAAAAGTGACTCTCAACTAGTGGTAAACCAGATGCAGGGGACTTATACCACAAGAAAGGCTCGGATGCAACAATATCTAGAAAAGGCACGAGACCTAGCAAGGAAATTCTTGTCATGGAAAGTTACGCAAATACCCAGAGAGGAAAATGCAGAAGCGGATGCATTAGCTAACCTCGCAGCAGTTGCCGACACAACAAATAAAGACAATGCAATTGTCATACACCTATTTCGTTCAGTAATTTACCAGGACAAAAATAAGGTAACATTTAACAAATAAACCTGGGATTGGAGAAACGAAATTGTAAACCTTTTGCAGAAAGACACCGTGCCTGAAGATAGAAAAGCAGCTCAAGCACTTCGCCGAAAAGCTGCGCGGTACTGCCTAGTTCGTGAAACTTTATACTGTAAAATATTTGGAGGTCCCCTAGAAAAGTGCCTTGGACCCAATCAAACGGAGTACGTGATGAAGGAAGTACACGAAGGACACTACGGAAACCATGCAGGAGCAAGATCCTTAGTCAAAACCCTAATCAGAGCAGTGTACTATTGGCCTAAAATGGAGGAAGATGCTGAGAGCTTCGTAGCTAAATGCGACAAATGTCAGCGATATGCCAACAATATGCACCGGCCAGCAGAATTACTCCACCCAGTGGTGTCACCATGGCCATTCATGAAATGGGGCATGGATATAGTGGGACCCCTTCCCCCAACTAAAGGAAAGGTACGGTTCTTACTCGTATTAACTGATTATTTCACAAAATGGGTGGAGGCAGACGCTTTTAAACAGGTGCGAGAGAAAGAAGTGAAAAGCTTCATATGGCGACACATAATATGCCGCTTTGGAATACCAAAGGAGATCGTATGTGACAATGCCCCACAATTCATAGGCTCACAAATCACAGAATCCTTCGAAAGCTGGCAAATCAAGCGATTCACTTCATCACCATATCACCCCGTGGCTAATGGGCAAGCCGAGTCAACAAACAAAGTCATTGTCAACAACTTAAAGAAATGGTTGGAAAAAGCCACGGGAAACTGGCCTGACGAGCTACCGGCAGTATTATGGGCTTACATAACTACTGCAAAAGTAGCCACGGGAGAAACTCCATTCGCGCTTGTCTACGGTTCAGAAGCATTAATACCAGTGGAAATCGGCGAACCAAGCATGATATTCACAACGGTAACGGAAGAAACAAACAATGATGAGTTAAGGACAAATCTGGATTTGCTCGAGCAAAGAAGAGAATTTGCATTAATACGTATGGAATCCCAAAAACAAATTATAGAGCGATATTACAACAGAAAATCTCACCTCAGATATTTCAAAATTGGGGACTTCGTTCTTAAAAAGTCTTCCAATCAACAAAGGAAGCTGGTGCAGGAAAGCTAAATCCAAACTGGGAAGGCCCCTACAAAGTCCGTGGCATTGCTAGAAAAGGCGCTTACGAGCTGGAAACTATGGATAATCAAGTGCTCGTGATTTCATTATTCAAAGCTCAAACACTTGGGGGACTATACAGTATGCAAGGCAAAGAAGAAGCAAAGAAAGACTATAAAAAAGTCAAAGCTCAAGCCTGAAGATCCATCTTCCCAACAAGTCAAGTACTATGAGCAAGAGAGCCAAAGACAAAAAACACAAAGCCTGATTCCAAAACCTTCAAAAAAAACATATTCGTAAATGTAAATAAATCTTTAGGTTAAGGGCAGAATATTAGATACGGATAAAAATGCACATCCTTGTACTTAGTCAAAAACTGTTGTAAATGAAAACAGTTGCAACATCCTTGTACTTATTCAAAAACTGTTGTAAATAAAAATAGTTACGGATGAGAAAAGCATTATCCTTGTATTTATTGAAAATCTATTGTAAACAAAAACAATTACGGGTAAAAATTCATAACCGTCTATTTATTCAAAAAACTGTTATAAATGAAAACAATTATACCCTTGTATTAATTCGAAAAAAGCTGTTACAAAAGAAAAACAGTTACGATTACAAGTTTATACCAAATCTGTTGTAAGAAAAACAGTTGCAAAAGAGTTATGGACGATACACA
>ML362493.1:0-37659 GCA_005239505.1 Nicotiana paniculata
CAAGGTTAGAAAGGAGACTCACCTCGTGTCGAATCTATCCCTCGGACCAAGGATGCGCCCGAATCTCCGAACTCTACACCCGAGGACTCGCAACTTACCAAATATAGTACAATGACGTCAATGCATGCTCAAAGTAGAGAAATTTTCCTATTTATTCAATAATTCAACATTCTTGAAGAATTTCCAAAATTCAACCCCGGGCCCCCACGCTCGGATTCCAATAATTCTCGAAGGGAACACTCACCCAAAGCCTAAGGATCATTAATATACGATTATTACTTGATTTCATAGTAAATTCTCAAATTATCGCAAGCTCTAGGTTACTACCCAATTCTTAAATTTTCACTAATTTAGGTAGTTAATTAAGCTAGAAATCCATGCATGAAGCTAATATTATAGTAGATTTTACTTACCTTAAATGAACTGGTCGTTTGTCCCTAAAAAATGGTGGAAATCGCCCCAAGGAAGAAGAAGAAGATGCGAAAAATGTGTTAAGACCCGTGTATTAAAAACAAACTGTTTGGACAGTGTTTTTGCACCTGCGGCTCGAGGACCGCACCTGCGGTCTCGCACCTGCGAGCAAAGGCTCGCACCTACGAAAATGGACTGGGGATCCAGGGCCCGCACCTGCGAAGTGGAGACTGCAATAGAAGGTAATGTTGAGGGATGAGGAATTCCCCAATGTAACCAATAACCCGTTACCATCCCACAACAACGGGCCCGTCATCGGATGATTTGTGAAGATAAAGGGTTTGACCCTGATTTAAAAGTCATTATTGCCATTACTGATACAGAAAAGAAACCTAAGACGGCGGCAAAATCGGTCGGGGATGGAAAGAAAATAAAGCCTACCACCCAGAATGAAGAAAAGGCTAAGGAAGTAGAGAGAGAGGTAACACCAACCAAAGAAGCCGTCCACTACGTCCCAAGAGCTCCCAGAAATAGGCAGCTCATGTTAAGCCCTCCAAAGAGGTTGGAGCTAAGATCAAATTTGCCAAGAATGTATGTACCAAAGGGGATGTATGTCGCAAAAGGGCCAGTCATCTCACCAAAGCTGGATGAGCCTCTATTCATCAGTCGCAGGCCACAAATTCCAACAAAAGATACCACTGCCATCCCTTGGAACTATAATCAGACGCTGGTCACCTATAAAGGGAAGGAAGTCAGAGTGGAAGTGAATGAAACAAACCTATCTGGGAAGTATCATGACCCAGGAGAGTTGAAAAAAGCCAAACAGAAATGTTTCCCCCTCAAACAACCTGTTAATGTCGAAGAAGCCGAGGAATTATTCCGAAAAATGAAAATATCGGAGTATGATGTGATTGATGAACTCAGAAAGGCTCCTGCCCAGGTTTCAGTCTTGTCTCTTTTACTGAGCTCAAGAGAGCACCAAAAGGTACTTATAAAGAAGTTAAATGAGGCATATATGCCTATCGAGACTATGGTTGAACAACTGGAAAGAATGGCAGAGCAGTTCTTCGAAGTCAACAGAATCTCTTTTAGCCGAAATGACTTACCTCCCGAAGGAGCTGCCCATAACAAGGCCTTGCACTTAACAGTCAAGTGTGAGGGGTATTATGTGAAAAGGTTCATGATGGACGGCGGATCCGGGGTAGATATTTGCCCTCTATCAACATTGCGAAGAATGGAAATTGGGACTTAAAGGATCAGGCCAAATAATGTTTGTGTCCGGGCTTTCGACGGCGTCAAAAGGGATACTATAGGAGAAATTGATTTAATCCTAACCATTGGCCCTGTGGATTTCGAAATAACATTCCAAGTTCTGGAAATGGACACTTCCTATAACTTTCTACTAGGAAGGCCCTGGATCCATGTTGCGGGAGCCGTACCCTCTACTCTCCATCAAATGGTCAAGTTCGAATATGAGAAGCAAGAGATAGTTGTCCATGGAGAAGATGAACATTCAATCTACAGGGACCCATCGGTCCTATGTCTTGAGGCAAGGAACTCCATGCCCTCAACCCTGTTTGTCGAGCGCATCAATCATGGTTGCCGGTGAAATGATCAAACATGGATACAAGCCTGGGAAAGGTCTTGGGGCATCTTTGCAGGGCATCACATAACCCGTTACTTTGCCTGGAAACAAGAAATTCTTTGGCATAGGTATTCAAGCTACCAACGCCGATGAAGAATGGGGTGAAAAATGTAAGAGAGATGGGTGGGTTTTGCCTCAGCGAAATTCGCACCTTGCCAAATCATGTGTTAAGCCAAAATACATAGAAGAGGAAGAAGAGGCCTTTACGGCCGAGGAAATTGAGGATATCTTTAAAGCAATGAGGCAAATGCTATATGAAGTCCACATGGTTCAGTCGGGTGAAGGCTCGAGCACCGCTGAGGTGCAATACATAGGACCAAATACCAAATTGCAAAATTGGAAAGCTACTTCCTTCCCAGTCAGGCGGGAATCTCGGTAGTTCATGTTTTACCATCCTTTCTACACTCCGAGTTATTTCAGGGTGTAACTCGAGTGTTTTTAATTTTATTTTATTTTAAATTTCGATGTAAAACACTATTATTTTCAAATTCAATGAAATGAAATCAATATTTCATCGTCTATAGATCTTCTTGTGTTATTCTTTCTGATTTTTTTATTTTTCAATCCTAATAATGCGGCTTTAAATAACATGACATGCTTGCGTACTTCATGCCTAGATCCTAAAACGCCATCTAATTTTGAAATAATGAACCAAGAGCTCGAATATGATGAAGATGAGGCCTTTAGGGAAATAAATCGAGAATTGGAACAATTCGAGATCAAGCCTAAGCCAAACCTAAATGAAACCGAGCCAATCAATTTGGTCAATTCGGAAGAGGTCAAGGAGACCATGATAAGCATTCACGCAGAAGGAAAAACTACAGATGCATTTATCCAACTCTTATTCGAATTTAAAGATGTGTTTGCATGGTCTTACGATGATATGCTAGGACTAAGTGTCGATTTAGTGGTACACAAATTGCCAACTCATCCCGATTATCCGCATGTCCAACAAAAGCAAAGAAAATTCAAAATAGACATCAGCGACAAAATTAAAGAAGAGGTTACCAAACAATTAAAAGCTGGTGTAATCCGAGTAGTCAGATACACTACATGGCTAGCCAACGTAGTCCCAGTACCAAAAAAGGACAGGAAGATCCGAGTATGTGTTGATTACAGGGATTTGAACAAAGAGATTCCTAAGGACAACTTCCTGTTACCAAATATCCACATCCTTGTCGACAATTGTGCCAACATGAGGTACATTATATTGTGGATTGTTCTGCTGAGTATCATCAAGTCCTGATGGATGAAGAAGATTCTGAAAAGACAACTTTCACCACACCATTGGGAACCTATTGTTACAGGGTCATTCCATTCGGTTTGAAAAATGCCGGGGCAACTTACATGAGAGCTATGACTGCCATCTTCTATGACATGATGCACCAAGAAATCGAGGTGTATGTTGATGATGTAATTATTAAGTGTAACGACCCGGTAGGTCATTACGTAGAACCTGCATTATAATTACTGTTATTTCCTTGTCATAGGTTGGTATTACTGTTATTGATGTGTTAGAGTTGGTAGGCTCGGAATCAGAATGGTTATAGTGAGAATTTAGTCACTTAGTCTTTAAAAATAGCCTTAGAGTTAGAAAAGTCAACTAAGACTTGACTTATTAGTAAACGACCTCAGAATACAGATTTTATGGCTCGGATAGCTTCATTAGGTGATTTGGGACTTAGAAGTATGTTCGGAATATTTTTGTGAGGACCGGCGTAGAATTGGGCTTGAATTGGCGAAAGTTAGTTTTTGGTGTTTTCCGGTCAGCAGTGGAAAATAGGTTATCGGGGTCGGAATGGAATTCTGATAGTTGGAACAGGTTCGTAAGGTCATTTTGGATATGTCTGCAAAATTTCAAGTCAATCGGAGTTGTTTTGGATAGTTTCGGCATCGTTGGTGGATTTTAGAAATTTCAAAGTTCTTAGGCTTGAATTCCATGTGATTTTGGTGTTTTGATGTTGTTTTTAGTGTTTTGGGAGTGCAAATAAGTTTGAATGATGATATATGATATGTTGGTATATTTGGTTGGGGTTCCGAGAGGCTCGGGATTGATTTCGGATGGTTAACGGGAAGTTCAGAGTTGGAGATTTGCGGAAAACAGCTGTTGGTGTGAATTCACTGTTGTTTCCGCACCTGTGGATGTTTGATCGCAGGTGCAGGCCCACAGGAGTGGAAGAAGGCTCCGCAGGTGCGAGAATTGGCCAGCCAGGGAAAAGGTCACAGATGCGGATAGGGGCCGCACCTGCGAAGTCGCAGGTGCGGAATGTGATTCGCAGGTGCGGAGTTAGGCCGTTTAAAGAAAAGTCGTAGGTGCGGTCCCGCAGGTGTGAGAAATGGGCCGCAGGTGCAGAAATACCTGGGCAGAAAGTATAAAAAGGAGACTTCGCGAATTTTAACCCTTTTTCCACCATTGTTGTGTTGGTTCCGAGGTTTTTGATGGATTTTGAAGAGAGAAACGTTGGTGCATCATTGGGTTAGCTTTTTGGACTCATTAACTAGATTGTAGGTGATTAAAGACCTTAATATCAGCGTTAAATTCAAGAAAATCAGTAGAAAAGGGTGGAGTTAGGGATTTAGATTATAAGACTTTTAGGGATCGATTTGAGGGTCAAACGAACTCCGATTTTAGTGTTCTTTATATGTACGGACTCGTGAGATGATGAAGAAAATTCTGTAAAAATATTATCGAGTTCCAAGATACGGGCCCTGGGGTCGGGTTTTGGCTAAATTCGGTTTTTATGCTAAAATTGGTACTTTTCGATTTGGAATTCATTCCTTTAGCATAATCTGATGGTAAAAATATAATCTTTATAGATTTTAAGCGCTCGAAAGTTGAGTCGAGAGGCAAGCGGGTTGCAGAGTAGAATTTCTGGCTAGTTTGAGGTAAGTAATGTCTTTAAATCCTATCCTGAGGGTGTGAAACCCCGGACTTTTCATCCTTTCATGGATTTTGGAATGCAAGGATTGGAAATTTGGAAATATATTCCTTTTTAGGCAACTATTGAGTTGCGAACCCGATTTTAAAGCCTATGCTTAATAGTATTGATATACTTTGATATAATTTGGGCTGCAAGCCATGTTTGGGGCCTAGTGTCGATCTGTTTACCCCTTGGGGGATGTTTTTACTATTTTACTCACTTGATATGTTATGATTTTCACTCAGTCTTTTTTTGATAATTTTTTTGATACTCAGTGTATTTTGATATTATTCTTGAAAATGAAACATTGTTTTGGGTCGAGAACCCGGTATAATAATGGCCCGAGTGGCATGTTGAGAGTGTCTTACTGAGTGAGGTTGCGGGCCAATATTGTGAGGATGTTATGATACGAGAGAGGCCGAGGGCCAATATTGTGAGTGATTTATGCCATGTTGTGGTTGGCCGAGGGCTAATATTGTGAGTGATTTATGCCATGATGTGGCTTGTTATAGCGCTTGGGTTGTAGGAGCCCCTCCGGAGTCAGTACACACCCCCAGTGAGTGCAGTACCTACTGAGTGCGAGTGATGCCCTCGGGGCTGATACTGTGTGACTGTGAGGTTTCCTGCTGGGCTGATACTGAATGACTGTGAGGTTGCCCGCTGGGCTGATACTGAGTGATGGTGAGGTGCTGAGGGAAATTGTTACGAGAAATGATTATGGCCCGAGGGGCAGATTTATGATGATTTTAGTGAGTTTTTGACTGTGATTCACGTCATTTTTCAATCTGATTTTACTGAGAGTTATACTGAGATATATTGAAATTATACTTGTTTCAAAGGATTTCTGGAAAATGGTTTTCGAACTTATGTATTTGAAGAAACTTTATGGTGACTTGGTGTTTTACTATTTTTATGAATTGGTGTATCTATGTTGTGTGTTTCGTATTTCTCAGACTATGATTTATTTTCATTACTACTGAGTTGACGTACTCATAATTAATCCATGTGCCCCTGTGCATAGATCCAGGTACCGGTTCGGAGAAGTAGTTGTCTTCGTTCGTATTCAGCAGCTTACGGGATTTCGAGGTGGTTGTTCAGAATCCGTAGCTTCTCCATTTCCCTTCCTTTATTAGTATTAGTATTTATTTCATAGATATTTGATTAAGACATTAGCAGAGTTAGTTCTATTTCTTAGATGCTTGTGACCATGTTGACTCCAGTCTTGGGAGAATTGTTTAGAATGTTAGATTATTATTGGGGCGTAAAGACTTAAAGAGAGTATTTAATGATTTGGTTGCTGCTTATTGTTGATTTTTGAAGTATTATAATAGAACGAATGTGTAATTAGGTGATGGTTGGCTATCCTAGTTATACGATAGGCGCCATCACGACCTGTTAGGATTTGGGGTCGTGACAAGTTGGTATCAAAGCTCTAGGTTACATAGGACTCAACAGTCATGAGCATGTTCAGTAGAGTCTTGTGGATCGGTACGGAGACGTCTGTACTTATGTTCGAGAGGTTGCAGAACTCTTAGGAAACATCTCTATTTTCTTGAACTCTTTCGTGCCAATCTATTGATTATTGAAATCTAAACTCATGTGGTTTTATTCTCTCATAATAGTGAGGACACGCAATACCGATCAGGGTGACCAGACACCAGCCAGATCCACAAGGGGTCGGGGCCTTGGTGGAGTTAGGGGACCAGCCCGTGCAGCAGCCAGAAAAGTACCATAGGATCCCCCTATTGTTCAGCATCAGGTTTCCGCCGATGGTGCTCCAGCGGAACGGGTTCAGGCACCGGCAGTGCCTATGGTTATTTCGGGTCTTCAGGAGACCCTAGCTCAAACATTGACGGTGTGTACCAGTTTGGCTCAGGCAGTCGCTACGTCTACTACTGTCACTGCAGCTAAGGTCGGGGGAGGCGTTCAAACTCCAGTTGCACGGACACCTGAGCAGTTGTACAGGGTATTCAGGCACCGGGGGTAGTCCCAACCCAGCCGGTTTCCCCAGTTCAGGACTATGTGGTTCCTTCTATGCCTGAGGATGAGCAGCGCAGGCTGGAGAGGTTCAGCAGACTTTAGCCTCCGACTTTCAGCGGTACAGAGGGCGAGGATGCCCAAGGGTTTCTAGATAAGTGCCAGAGGATACTACGTACTGCGGGTATTTTGGAGACCAGCGGGGTCTCATTTGCTACACTTCAGTTTGTTGGTGCTGCTTTTACTTGGTGGGAGTCATTCGAGAGGCGTAGGCTGTTTGGTTAAGCACCTCTTACCTGGCAGCAGTTCTCCATGATCTTTTTGGAGAAGTATGTTCCTCAGTCCCACAGAGAGGAGCAGCACAGACAGTTTGAGCAGTTGTGCAAGGGAGAGTTATCAGTTACTCAGTACGAGATGAGGTTTTCCGTGTTGTCTAGACATGCTTCGGAGTTAGTCCCTACTGACAGGGAAAGGATCAGGAGGTTTGTGGATGGTCTCACGTATCAGCTTCGTATTTTGATGACCAGGGAGAGAGTGTCTGGAGATACATTTGAGTAGGTGGTTGACATTGCTCGGGACATTGAGTCGGTTCATAGGCAGGAGCGTGAAGAGAGGAAGGCCAAGAGGCCTCGGGGATCAGGTAGCTTCAGTGGTGCCCCTTCTAGAGGGCAGTTTCAGCACAACAGAGGTCATCCATTTAGACCTCCACAGCCAGTTCACCCAGCTTATAGTGGTGTATCTCCGGGGTAGGGTCCTCGCAGTCATCAGGGACGTTCATCGTTTAGTGTCGTTCCAGCTCAGAGCTCCGCCCGAGCATCATCTTATCAGGGTTCTTCTATGTATGGTTCGTTTGGTGGTTATCATGGTGGCAGGGGTTCTCGTCAGTTACTATCTCCAGCTCTAGGTGGTTGTTATGAGTGTGGAGAGTTCGGACATGAGTGGAGGCAGTGTCCCTGTCGTCCTGGTAGTTAATCTCAACAGAGGGTTCAACCCTCGACTTCAGCCCCAGTCACTTCACCATCTACTCAGACAGCCAGGGGTGGTGGTCAGGAAGCTAGAGGCCCCCCTAGAGGAGGAGGTCGAGAAGGTGGTGGCCAGCCACGTATTTATGCACTTCCGGCTAGGCCTGATGCTATGGCCTCAGATGCAGTTATTACAGGTACTATCTTAGTTAGGTCACAGTGATGCTTTGTCTTTATTTGACCCTGGTTCCACGTACTCGTATGTTTCATCTTATTTTGCCTACTTCCTGAATATTCCCCGTGAGTCTTTAGTTACGTCTGTTCATGTTTCGACTCCGGTGGGCGATATTATTGTTGTGGACCGTGTGTATCGGTCATGTCTTATATCTATTGGAGGTCTGGAGACCAGAGTGGACTTGATGTTACTCAGTATGGTTGATTTTTATGTAATTCTGGGCATGGATTAGTTATCACGATGTCATGCTATCCATGATTTTCACGCTAAGACCGTGACCCTAGCTATGCCCGGAGTTCCGAAAGTTGAGTGGAGAGGGTCTATAGAGCATGTTCCTAGCAAAGTGATTTCTTATTTGAAGGATCAGCGTATGGTTGAGAAAGCATGTGAGTCTTATCTTGCTTTCGTGAGGGATGTTAGTAGTAAGACTCCTTCCGTTGATTCTGTTCTTGTGGTCCGTGATTTTTCGGACGTATTCCCTGCAGACCTGCCAGGCATGCCACCTGATAGGGACATTGATTTTGGTATTGACTTGGTGCCAGACAACCAACCTATCTCTATTTCACCTTACCATATGGAACTAGAGGAGTTGATAGAATTAAAAGAGCAGCTTCAGGAACTCTTAGACAAGGGGTTCAACCGGCCGAGTGTGTCACTTGGAGTGCACAGGTGTTGTTTGTAAATAAGAAAGATGGGTCCATGCGTATATGCAATGATTATAGGCAGCTAAATAAGGTTACGGTGAAGAACCAGTATCCTTTGCCCCGTATTGATGACTTGTTTGACCAGCTTCAGGGAGCTAGGGTATTCTCCAAGATCAATTGGAGGTCGGGGTATCACCAGTTGAAGATTCGGGACTCTGACAATCCGAAGGCTGCTTTCAGGACCAGATATGGTCATTATGAGTTTTTGGTTATGTCATTTGGGCTGACCAATGCCCCAGCCGCGTTCATGCAATTGATAAACAACGCGTTTCAACCTTACCTTAATTCGTTCGTCATTGTGTTCTTGATGACATCCTGGTTTATTCTCGTAGCCAGGAAGAGCATGCTCAGCACTTGAGGATTGTGTTACAAAGGTTGAGGGAGGAGAAGCTTTATGAAAAAATTTCCAAGTGTGAGTTTTGGCTTGGTTCAATATCTTTCTTGGGGCACGTGGTGTCTAGTGAGGGTATTCAGGTTGATCCGAAGAAGATTGAGTCGGTGCAGAGTTGGCCCAGACCGTCCTCAGCTACTGAGATTAGGAGTTTCCTTGGTTTAGCGGGATATTACCGTCGCTTTATGGAAGGATTCTCTTCTATTGCTTCACCATTGACCAGATTGAACCTGAATGGTTCCCCATTCAGATGGTCCGATGAATGTGAGGAGAGCTTTCAGAATCTCAAGTCAACATTGACCACAGCTACGGTATTGGTTTTGCCTACTTGTTTGGGATCTTACACAGTCTATTGTGATGCTTCTAGAGTTGGCTTGGGAGCGGTATTGATGCAGGACGGTAGGGTGATGCCTACGCATCTAGACAGTTGAAGGTGCACGAGAAGAATTACCCAGTGCACGATCTTGAGTTAGCTGCCATTGTTCATGCCTTAAAGATTTGGCGCCATTAATTGTATGGGGTACAGTTTTCACTGACCATCGTAGCTTGCAGTATCTGCTGAGGCAGAAGGTATTAAATTTGCATCAGAGGAGATGGTTAGAGCTTCTCAAGGATTATGATCTCACTATATTTTATCATCCGGGGAAGGCCAATGTTGTGGTTGATGCCTTGAGTCGCAGAGCCGAGAGTTTGGGAAGTCTAGCATACCTTTCAGCAGCAGAGAGACCTTTAGCACTTGATGTTCAGGCTTTGGCAGGTCAGTTGGTGAAATTGGATTTGTCAGACCCTCTGTGGGTATTAGCTAGCATGGCTTCCCGGTCTTCGCTCTATGTCCAGACTAGAGCTCGGGAGTATGATGATCCGCATTTACTAGTACTTCAGGATAGGGTCCGTCGAGATGATGCCAGGGATGTGACTATTGGTGATGACGGTGTTATGAGGATGCAGGATTGTATTTGCGTGCCCAATGTGGATGGACTTCGAGAGTTTATATTAACAGAGGCTCACAGCTCACGTTATTCCATTCATCCAGGTGCCGCAAAGATGTATCAGGATCTGAGACAGCAGTATTGGTGGAGGCGGATGAAGGGAGATATTGTTGAGTATGTAGCACGGTGTCTCAACTTCCATCAAGTCAAGTATGAGCACCAGAGACCAGGTGGATTACTTCAGAGGTTAGATATTCCGGAGTGGAAGTGGGAGCGGACTACTATAGACTTTGTAGTTGGGCTTCCACGGACTTCGAAGGGTTTTGATGCTATTTGGGTCATTGTTGATAGATTGACGAAGTCCGCGCACTTCATTCCTGTTGCTACTTCTTATACTTCAGAGCGATTAGCTGGTATTTGCATTAAGGAGATTGTCTGATTGCATGGAGTTCCGGTTTCTATTATTTCTGACAGAGACACTCATTTCACATCTCAGTTTTGGAGGGTTGAATAGAGAGGTATGGGTACTGATGTAAAGTTGAGAACTGCATTTCATCCTCAGACCGACGGGCAGTCGGAACGGACTATTCAGATTTTGGAGGATATGTTATGGGCTTGTGTGATTGATTTTGGTGGTTCATGGGATCAGTTTCTGCCACTAGCGGAGTTTGCTATAATAACAGCTACCGGTCCAGTATTCAGATGGCCCCGTATGAGGCTTTATATGGTAGGAGGTATAGATCTCTGGTTGGTTGGTTCGAGCCTGGTGAGGCTAAGTTACTGGGCACAGATTAGATTCAGGATGCGTTGGAGAAAGTGAAGTTGATTCAGGAGTGACTTCGCCCGGTGCAGTCTAGGTAGAAGAGTTATGCGGACCGGAAGGTCGGGGATGTGTCTTTTATGGAAGGTGATAAGGTACTGCTAAAAGTATCACCCGTGAAAGGTGTTATGAGGTTCGGAAAGAGAGGAAAGCTGAGCCCATGATTTATTAGTCCTTTTGAGGTACTTCAGAAGGTTGGAGAGGTGGCTTATAGACTTGCCTTGCCACCCAGCCTATCGAGTGTTCATCCGGTATTTCATGTGTCGATGCTCAGGAAATATGTTGGTGACCCGTCTCATGTGTTAGACTTCAGCACAGTTCAGCTCGAGGGTGATATGTCATATGAGGTAGAGCCAGTAGAAATTTTTGATCGTCAGGTCAGAAAGTTGAGGTCTAAGAATATAGCTTCAACGAAAGTACAGTGGAGAGGTCAGCCAGTGGAGGAGGCTACTTGAGAGACCGACCGAGAGATGCAGAGCAAATATCCTCACTTGTTTGAGACTCCAGGTACGTTTCTAGACCCGTTCGAGGACGAACGTTTGTTTAAGAGGGGGAGAATGTAACGACTCGATCGGTCGTTACGTAGAACCTGCGTTATAGTTATTGGTATTGTCTTGTCATAGGTTGGTATTACTGTTATTGATGTGTTAGAGTTGGTATGCTCGGAATCAGAATGGTTGTAGTGAGAATTTAGTCACTTAGTCTTTAAAAATAGCCTTAGAGTTGGAAAAGTCAACTGAGATTTGACTTATTGGTAAACGGCGTCGGAATGCGGATTTTATGGCTCGGATAGCTTCGTTAGGTGATTTGGGACTTAGGAGTGTGTTCGGAATATTTTTGTGAGGACCGGTGTAGAATTAGGCTTGAATTGGCGAAAGTTAGTTTTTGGTGTTTTCATGTCGGCAGTGGAAAATAGGCCATCGGGGTTAGAATGGAATTTCGAAAGTTGGAACAGGTTTGTAAGGTCATTTTGGATATGTCTGCAAAATTTCAGGTGAATCGGAGTTGTTTTGGATAGTTTCGACATCATTGGTGGATTTTAGAAATTTCAACGTTCTTAGGCTTGAATTCGATGTGATTTTGGTGTTTTGATGTTGTTTTTAGTGTTTCGGGAGTGCAACTAAGTTTGAATGATCATATATGATATGTTGGTATATTTGGTTGGGGTCCCGAGAGGCTCGGGATTGATTTCGGATGGTTAACGGGAAGTTCGGAGTTGGAAATTTGCAAATAACAGCTGCTGGTGTGAATTCACTGTTGACTCCGCACCTGCGGATGTTTGATCGTAGGAGCTGGCCCGCAGGGGTGGAAGAAGGCTCCGCAGGTGCGAGAATTGGCCAGCGAGGGAAAAGGTCTCAGATGCGGATAGGGGCCACACCTGCAAAATCGCAGGTGCGGAAACTGAGTCGCAGGTGCAGAGTTAGATCGTTTAATGAAAAGTTGCAAGTGCAGTTGATTTGACCGCAGGTGCGAGAAATAGGCCGCATGTGCGGAACTACCTGGGCAGAAAGTATAAAAAGGAGACTTCGCGAATTTTAACCCTTTTTCCACCGTTGTTGTGCAGGTTCCGAGGTTTTTTAGGGATTTTGAAGAGAGAAACGTTGGTGCATCATTGAGGTAAGATTTTTGGACTCATTAACTCGATTGTAGGTGATTAAAGACGTTAATATCAGTGTTAAATTCAATAAAATCAGTAGAAAATGATGGAGTTAAGGCTTTAGATTATGAGACCTTTAGGGATCGATTTGAGGGGTCAAACAAACACCGATTTTAGAATTCTTTATATGTACAGACTCGTGAAATAATGAAGAACATTCTAGTATAAAAATTTTTGAGTTCCTAGATGCGGGCCCGAGGGTAGGATTTTGGCTAAATTCGGGTTTTATGCTAAAATTGGTACTTTTCGATTTGGAATTCATTCCTTTAGCATAATTTGATGGTAAAAATCTGATCTTTATAGATTTGAAGTGCTCGAAAGTTGATTTGAGAGGCAAGCGGGTTGCAGAGTAGCTTTTCGGGCTAGTTTGAGGTAAGTAATGTCTTTAAGTCCTGTGCTGAAGGTGCGAAACCCCGGACTTTGCATCCTTTCACGGATTTTGGAATGTAAGGATTGGAAATTTGGAAATATATTCCTTTTTAGGCAACTATTGAGTTGCGAACCCGATTTTAAAGACTATGCTTAATAGTATTGATATAATTTGGGCTGCAAGCCATGTTTGGGGCCTAGTGCCGATCTGTTTACCCCTTGGGGGCTGTTTTTACTATTTTCCTCACTTGATATGTTATGATTTTCACTCAGTCTTTTCTTGATAATTATTTTGACACTCAGTGTATTTTGATATTATTCTTGAAAATGAAACACTGTTTTGGGTCGAGAACCCAGTATAATGATGGCCCGAGTGGCATGTTGAGAGTGTCTGACTGAGTGAGGCTGCGAGCCAATATTGTGAGGATGTTATGATACGAGGGAGGCTGAGGGCCAATATTGTGAGTGATTTATGCCATGATGTGGTTGGTCGAGGGCCAATATTGTGAGTTATTTATGCCGTGATGTGCCTTGTTATAGCGCTTGGGCTATAAAAGCTTCTCCGGAGTCTGTACACACCTCCAGTGAGCGCAGGTACCTACTGAGTGCGAGTGATGCCCGCGGGGCTGATACTGAGTGACTGTGAGGTTGTCCGCTGGTCTGATAATGAGTGATGGTGAGGTGCTGAGGGAAATTGTTACGAGAAATGATTATGGCCCGAGGGGCAGATTTATGATGATTTTACTGAGTTTTTAACTATGATTCACGTCGTTTTTCAAACTGATTTTACTGAGAGTTTTACTGAGATATATTGAAATTATACTTGTTTCAAAGGATTTCTGGAAAATAGTTTTCGAACTTATGCATTTGATGAATACTTTATGGTGATTTGGTGTTTTACTATTTTTTTGAATTGGTGTATCTATGATGTGTGTTTCGTATTTCTTAGACTGTGATTTATTTTCATTACTACCGAGTTGGCGTACTCATCATTACTCCCTGTGCCCCTGTGCACAGATCCAGGTACCGGTTCGGAGAAGTAGCTGTCTGCGTTCGTATTCAGCAGCTTACAGGATTTCGAGGTAGCTGTTCAGCGTCCGCAGCTTCTCCATTTCCTTTCCTTTATTAGTATTAGTATTTATTTCATAGACATTGATTAAGACATTAGCAGAGTTAGTTTTATTTCTTAGATGCTCGTGACCATGTTGACTCCAGTCTTGGGAGGATTGTTTAGAATGTTAGATTATTATTGGGGCGTAAAGACTTAAAGAGATTATTTAATGTTTTGTTTGTTCCTTATTGTTGATTTTTGAAGTATTATAATAGAACAAATGAATACTTAGGTGATGGTTGGCTAGCCTAGTTCCACGATAGGCGCCATCACGACCTTTTAGGATTTGGGGTCGTGACATTAAGTCTAGGACCCAAGAAGTCCATGTCCAAGATTTGAGAAAATTCTTTGAGCAGCTGCGCAAATATGACTTGAAATTGAACCCCGCTAAATGTGCATTTGGGGTTCTATCTGGTAAGCTCTTGGGGTTTATAGTCAGTCGAAGGGGCATATTTAAGCTGCTAAAAAAAGATGCAGCGATTAAATGGACAGATGAATTCCAAGAAGCTTTTAACAAAATCAAAGAATATTTGTTAAATCCACTAGTGTTGGTCCCACCTGAGCCCGGGAGACGTTTTTTCTTGTACCTAACCGTCTTGGAGAACTCTTTTGGCTGTGTACTCGGGCAAAATGATGCAACCGGGAAGAAGGAGCAAGCTATATATTATCTGAGCAAGAAATTTACTGGGTATGAAGCCAAATACACTCTGCTGGAGAGTACTGGTTGTGCCTTAACTTGGGTCACTCAAAAGCTCAGACATTATTTGCTAGCTTATACCGCATATCTCATAACTCGGTTGGACCCTCTAAAGTACATATTCCAAAAACAGATGCCCACAGGAAGGCTAGCAAAATGGCAAATCCTACTCACGAAGTTTGACATTGTCTATGTCACCCGCACGGCCATGAAAGATCAAGCCTTGGCCGATCATTTGGCTGAGAACCCGGTTGACGATGATACCAATCCTTAAGCACTTATTTCTCGGATGAGGAAGTAAATTCAGTTGAGGTAATCCCGGAAGATATTAAAACTTGGAAAATGTTTTTTGATGGAGCAGTAAATGCAAAAGGTGTCGGGATTAGGGCAATCTTGTATAATGGGTATGAACATCGCAATTGATATGGATGTAGAGGAATTATTAATCATGGGAGACTCTAATTTGATCATTAGGCAAGCACAACGCGAATGGGAAACCCGAGATATCAAGCTTATTCCATATAGACAACATGTGGAAGATCTAAGCAAGTAGTTCAAATCCGTTGAATTCAGATATATTCCTCGATTCCACAATGAGTTAGCTGACGAGTTAGCTACCTTAATTGCAATGTTGTCGTATCCGGGCAATGTCCATATTGACCCATTGGAGATTCAAATTCGAGAAACACATGGTTATTATAACACAGTTGAAGTAGAACCCGATGTCCAACCATGGTATCATGATATTAAAAGGTTACTGAAAACAAAAGAATACCCGGAGCAGGCCAATGAGACCAAAAGAGAACCATTACAAGGCTCACCAGCAGTTTCTTCTTAAGTGGAGAAGTGTTGTATAAAAGAACTCCAGATTTGAATATGTTAAGGTGTGTTGATGCCAAAGAAGCTGAAAATATTATGAACTAAGTGCATTCAGGAGTATGCGGTCCCCAGATGAACGGATACGTCCTTGCAAAGAAAATCCTGCGGACAGGATATTACTGGATGACCATGGAAAAAGATTGTTCCAATTTTGTCTGGAAGTGCCATCAGTGTCAGATACACGGTGACCTGATTCATGCACCACCCTTAGAGTTGCATCCCATGTCAATGCCTTGGCCATTCGTTTCTTAGGGAATGGATGTCATTGGGCTGATCAAGCCGAAAGCTTCAATTGGACACAGATTTATCTTGGTTTCCATCGACTATTTCAAAAATTGGGTCGGAGCGGTCACTTTCAAAGCCGTCACTAAGAAAGCAGTGGTGGACTTCGTGCATTCCAACATTATCTGTCGTTTTGGTATTCCAAAAATTATCATTACTGACAATGCGGTGAATATGAACAGTCATTCGATGAGGGAGATGTGTGAACAGTTTAAAATTACACACCATAATTGTACCCCTTACCAACCCAAATCCTATGCCTCCATTGAAGCGGCAAATAAAAATATCAAAAAAAATCCTCAGGAAAATGATCCAAAGTTCTAGGCAATGGCACGAGAAGTTGCCTTTCGCATTATTGGGATATCGCACGATCGTGCACACATCAGTTGGGGACATGCCTATTTATTGGTTTATGGCACTGAAGCCGTAATACCGCAGAAGTCGAAATTCCCTCTCTTCGGATCATTGTTGAAGTTGAAATTGAGGATGATGAATGGGTCAAAACCCGACTGGAACAATTAACTATGATTGATGAGAAAAGAATGGCCACAGTTTGTCACGGGCAGTTGTACCAACAAAGAATGGCCAGCTCCTATAACAAGAAAGTATGTCCTAGGAACTTCGAAGTGGTGCAACTCGTCCTGAGACATATTCTCCCGCATCATGAAGAGGCGAAAGGAAAGTTCGCCCCAATTGGAAAGGTCACTACATTATAAGAAAATGTCTTCCAAAAGGGGCATTTACCTAGGAGACATCGAAGGAAATGACCCTGAAACGACTGTCAATGCAGATGCAGTCAAAAGGTATTGTGTTTGACCTTTTCGCGATTTTGAAACTCTCCGATTGGTATGATGAAGGCTTTCATTCTTGCTACCCAAACACCATTAACCTTTTTGTAAACCCTTTGAGTCGGTTACTCTTCTTTGGTTACCCTCGTTGGAATCTGAAAGTGTTATTAAAAAAATCAAAAATCAAAAACAAAAACAAAAGCAAATGTTTCCCTGAACTATGTTCGACTTCATTTTGAAAGGATACGTAAGCAGCCTCTCTCTGGGGTTCAGTCACACCAAAATAATAATTCAAATTCCCCCAAAAAGTGAAACTGGGGCAGATGTTATAATAGTTCGGCGATGGTTTCGCCTGAAAGGTTCCAAAGTTGTAATTCAATCCAAATTCTTTTAATCCCAAATCATGTTCAAGTCATTCCGATAAATCGACAAAGATGTCCAAAATTGGAGGATACAATGACTTGGATCTGATGCAACCAATTGAGAGAAATAAAATGAGAGAGTCTTATTGGTGAAAAACCCACACGGGCACCGTGAGGCGATCGTAAGCAGAGAAACTGAAAATGAGAGAGTCTTGTTAGTGAAAACTTGCAAAGAGCACTACAAGGCGATGGTGAGAAGAGAAATGAGAGAGGTTGATTGGTGAAAACCCGCAAAGGGAACCACTGGTCGAAAAAAGGATAATAGGTCACTGACATGGACACACTCCGGGGCAAGGTTTCTCAATCTCGAGGTAATAGTCATGATGAATTTCTGAGAGTTGGACAGTTTACACGGATCAGGAATCCAGTCCAAGAGGTATGTCATGTTCATTGAAGGTTGCATACACTCCAGATAAGTCCTTTCCTTCCCCAGAAAGGGATATTTCTCTTCTAAGTTCATTTTCCCATTCCGTTGTTTATTTTCTTTCAATCCCTTTCGGTCTAACTCTTCTCCTAAAGTAAGACAAAGAAAGGATGGCAAAACTAATTTATAGGGTTCTCATTTGATATGAGCTAGTATGTAAAAAGTCACCCAACCTCGTCAGGGGCATCAAGTCGACCTCGACTGTCCATAGGGACCGATGGTTCGAAATCAGAACTCTTGGAAGGAGGAAATCAAAGTAAGGTATCGATAAAGGTATATGAAGTTGAAAAGGTTGAGCCCCACATGGCTAACCGTCTCGGTAAAGATTTGAAAAGCCAAAATACCCCAAACACTCTGAAATTGGAAGAAAGAAGCTAAAAATGAAAGGCCGATGAAGGAAAAATAAAGTTGAAAAGGATATTTCCCATGCGACTAGCCATTGCAGCAAAGCTTGAGGAGCCAAAAAGTTCTCCCAAAGCTCTGAATTCAAAAAAAATAAAAGAAAAAACAAGTCGGAAGTGAAAGACCTACAAAGGCAAAATAAAATAAAAAATGTTGAGTCCCACGCGACCAACCGCCATGGCAGGGTCTAAAAAGCCAAGGTCTCCAGGGTTATAAATGAAATCAATCCCCAGCAAGTAGAAATTGAGATCTTCGTCAAAAGAACGAGCGAAGATCAAGTGGCTAAAATAATCAAGGCCACAAAACCAACCACCATTTCAAACTGATAAATTTTTATTGGTTTGGAAAACAGGAAACAAGTGCAATCCAAAAGCAACCTGGCAAGAAGCAGGTGCAACCAAAAGAAACTGCGCAAGGGCTAGAAGCGGCTTTACAGCAACGACTCCAAAAAGGAAAGTCTCCTCTAAAATTATTTCCTGCATTTACTCATTCCCTGAAGATAATATTAATAAAAAAGAAGAAGAAAAAATGATGTTGAAAACAATTCAAACCTAAAGTAGTATAGGGCCTCCAATCCTTAGCTACACCTTTTCCAACATAGGATATTCCATTCCTTAGTTGATGCCAACGTAGGGTCTCCACTCCCTAGTTGATGTCGGCATAGCCCGATGACTTTTCCAATTTAGGGCCCCACTCCCTAGTTGATGCCAACATAACCCGATGAATTTTCCAACATAGTTGATGCCGGCATTACCCCATAGTTGATCCCACTCCCTAGTTGATGCCGACCAACTATGACTTTTCCAACATAGTTGGTCTCACTCCCTATTTGATGCCGGCATAACCCGATGACTTTTCCAACATAGGTTCCCACTCCCTAGTTGATGCCAGCATAACCCGATGACTTTTCCAACTTAGGGTCCCACTCCCTAATTGATGACGGCATAACCCGATGACTTTACCAACTTAGGGTCCCATTCCCTAGTTGATGTCGGTACAACCCGATGACTTTTCCAACATATCCCTAGTTGATGTCGGCATAACCCGATAACTTTTCCAACATAGGGTCCCACTCCCTAGTTGATGCCGGCATAACCCGATAACTTTTCCAACATAGGGTCCCACTCCATAGTTGATTCCAGCATAACCTGATGAATTTTCCAACATAGGGTCCCACTTCCTAGTTGATGTCAGCATAACCTCATGAACTTTTCAACGTAGGGTCTCACTCCCTAGTTGATGCCAGCATAACCTGCTGCCAACATAAGGTTTCCACTCCCTAGTTGATGACTTTCCAACATAGGGTCTCCAATCCCTAAGTTGACCTCATCGTTAGACATAGGGTCTCCACTCCCTAGTTTACATTCACTCTGGGTAGACCACTCCCGCCTTTCATCACTTTCAATAATGAAGTAGTATAGATTTTTATTACAATAACTCGCGAACTTTTCCTAGTGAAAACTGGGGCAGAAAATTTCGTTCGTTTGCTCTTGATTTTGCGCAGATTACACTTTAGGACACTGGATTTGAGACGGCCAAAAGAAGAAGTTTCAATTCAAAATGAAATAAGGAAAGAGAAAGTCGAACCCAAAGTTTAGAAGTGGAGAAGACGTGGACCGCTCAGGACGAGATTGGAGTCATTAGTTTTGTATGTCCTGCCTTGATCCGAAAGACGAGAAGATTGAACCAGCATCTGTGGCTAACAAGCATCAAGGTCCAGGTCAGATTCAGCATAAAGAACTAGCCAAGACTCAAGACCGAGCTTTGGAACTTACCGATAGTGATATTGTAACTCGTAGCTGATAGGCATAGTTAGTCTTTTCCGTTTTGTTACTTTGGTGTAATAAGGAGCTCAGCAACAGTAACAACAGCAACAGCAGCAGTGAAATCACAGTCCCCGGTAGTCCCAGCTGACAAAACTTCCAGAACTACACTGTCCTGATTCTTTTATAGCCAAGGATATGTAGGCAACCTCCGAAGCAAGGTTCGGTCAAACAATTCCAAAGTGCTTCCCACGAAGTATTTAAACAGGTAAAAGTTGTTCATAACTGCTCACTTTGTCTTTGCATGAAAACTCTTCGTGTTTTCGAGCAAAGAGGAGCAGCTCTGAGCATGTAATTTTTCACTTATTAAAATACTCCTACAAAATTTAATAAACAAATTAATTTTATTTGTGGTTAGATTTCTGTGTGAATTTTAGTGTTTATTTGGGAATTATTTGTGGTCATGGTCACATTTTGTCTTTTAAAATTTATAAAAATAGTTAAAATTTTATTATCATACATAATAAGGTTTTCATTTAATACTTAGTTACATAATTTAATCATTTTATTAGGAAGAAATTACAAAAAATTTGTTCTTTTGGTAATTATGGGTATTAATTAATGGCTTTACTTTTAAAATTAACTCATTAGTTAAATTATAACTAATTGAAATTGTGTTAAAATTAATTAGGATTAATTAATTGGGTTATAATTAGTGTGGGTTTTCTAAGGGCTAAAACGGACTGGGCCACTTAAACTAAGCCCAAACCCTTCCTAATACCCAAAATAAACCCCAACCCAATTACCCTATAACCCGTCCAAACACCCTTCAACCAAACGGCGCCATTTTTGCTTCATTAAATCCCAGTCGTTGATCTTTGATGATACAACGACTGGGAACTCAACCCCCACCACCTATATAACTGTTCCAAACAAACCTACCCCCTCATAACTCACCCCCTCACTCTCTCATCTCTCTCCCAGCCCTAAACCCTAGCTGCCCTCAAACCCCATCGTCTCCGTCGTGGTCTGCCGACCAGAAATTGCCTACCGGTGGCGGACCACCTCCAAATTGACCTAAAAATCTCCCAGACAATATCCTTCCTTCCCTCAACCCCAATTTCTCATCCATTTTCCCAAAAACCTCTCAAAACTCCGTTAATTTCAGATCTAAGAATCTGAAAAAACCTAAACCCTAACTCTAGTTGATTTCGAGCACACTTTTGTCTCAAACCCATATGAGTCGATTGCTCTTGTCAAGAGAAATCGATTCATGTAAGTTTGAATCATTTTTCAACCCCGCCGAAATCTGGTCAAGTTCCGGCCAAGTTCCGACCAAGTCAACCTTTTCCGGCTTTACTAGTTCCCTCCCTAGCATTATTTCTTTGTCTATTTGTGTTTTTGAAATTAGTTTGTTTAGGTTAGTTTCTGATTTTTGACTATTAGTTTAGGTTGTTCATACACTTTCCCTGACTTCAATTTCCTTTAGTTAGGTACTTTTTTTATGTTTATTTATAGGTTTAATTTTTGATTTTGTGACTCGTTGATTTTGACCCTTAGATTAGGATTTCACATGTCTCTTTATCAGGTTCTCTCGATTGTTTTCTCTGCCAAAATAATTGACTAGCTACTAATATGTATTAATTAGTTAATTTCCATTATAGTTAATCTTGCATGTTTTAGGGTGATGTGAATTACTTGGCCTCGGTTCAATTTCTGATTTATGTAGCTTAGGTTTAATTTCTAGTTTTTCGTTAATTAATTATTTCAGTTTAAATTATTTCATACTTTCCTTTGTCCTATTTCCCTAACGTTTTCTGTTTAGAAGTATTTATGTAATGTCTAATATTGTATCAAGTAATTAAGTTCAAACTGTAATAACCATGCATGCCTAGGTTCATTTGACTTGTTCATTGAGATTTAATTTCTGATTCAGTCAATTATTTTTGATTTGTTAATCAATCTTAAATATTAGGATGACTTGAATTAGGCTGATTTAGGTTTTGAAAATGATCACTTAGGTTTAATTATTAGTCTTTGTTAATTAATTAATTTAGGATTGTCTCATTTACTTTTGAATAAGTTAAGTATTCAGCTTCTTCATTAATGATAATTAAGAAGTTTAATTACTTAATTAGGTCTATTTAGTCAATTTAATTAGGCTTATAGGTTAATCTCAAGTTGTTTTGAGTTACCTAATTTCAGGAACTCCTTGACAATTGATCATTGGTAATGGAGGCCCAAGATTGGTCAACTATGGTGGCCCAAACCTTGGATCATGAAAGGGTAATTACAGGGGTGTTGTAGGGTATTTTAGGAATTCCAATTAGAGAATCTTAGCTGTAACAACCTAAGAAACTTCTAGAACGAAGATAAAAGATCAAAAATAAAATAAGAAAAATAATCAAATCCGATTTCTAGGTAAATAGTAAGATTTCAGAAGTAAAAAAAAGTGTAAAATAGAAGAAGTTTCTAAAAAATGTACAATTGTCCTAGCTGTTACAAAAAGATTCTGAAAATAGGACAAGGAGGACAGCAAACTGTACTATTTTTTTCAGAATTAGGATAAGGAATATTCCTAAAATATACCCACCCGAGGAAGCCTATATATAGGCACTATTATTCTGAAAATTAGACACACATTATATAGAGATACCTTCTGAAAAATACACACACATTACACATTCTATAGAATATACATTCTGAAAATTCACTTATACACAGATTCTGAAAATACTCACAAGAACAGATTTTGAAAAATACTCATAGATTACTCAGAGATGACACCTTCTGAAAATACTGCATATTTTGAAATATTCTACATTTTCTGAAAACATCCTACATGTTCTGAAAATACATTACCACTCTGAAAAACACACAGACATTCTGAAAAATACAAAAAATGGTCACAAGAATACTTTAAAGGAAAGATTCGGGGGTTTCTTCTGTTCATTTATACTAAATTTGAACCGAAAATTTCTGAAAAACTCCTTTTATTGCCAAAAATCTGGTTGCAATATCCTGCTTAGTTCTGGGTTTTTTGCTCTAGATTTCTAGTTAAAACTGGGCATATCTTGGCTGGTTTTCTGGGTTTATTACACTGGGTTGTTGCTGTGTCTATTGTTGTTGATTAAGCTCAGATTTTCTCTAGTTTTTTACCTTTATTTGGTCTCTTTCTCTTGTTGTTTTTCTCTATTTTGAGGTATGTAACAACTCTTTCACATTAAATAGAATTTCTGGTTTGAATATTTGCCTAAATATCAGTATTCGTGTATGTTTAGTTGCAAATTCCAATTGTACGTGTTAATGTGTTCATGTCTGCTTTTGTATGCCCTCCTATATCTATGTTTTTATTTCTTTCTTTTTTTTGAAACATTAGCTCTGTTTAAGTATGTTGTATACATTGATTCATAGTGTTTCTTTCAAAATCTTTATGCTGCTTGTTTTGTTTCATGATTGAGGCAGTATTATGGATATAAATCTGACCGCCAGTTGGTCAGATTTATTTCAAAAAATACATATATTCAGAAATTCAATACAAAAGGAAGGATATTAATCATATGGTCGAGATCAGCGTCCAGTTCTTATGAGATTAAGACAAAACCAAGGCTGTAGCAGAAATGTTTAGTTATTAAATACTTTAGGTTGATATATGAGTGTTTTACTGTTTTTGGGAGTAAATGTAATGTTAAATTTGGTTAGTTATGTAACAGTCTATCTAATTGCTGACATTTTTATAAAATAATGTTTAGTGGAATAATGTTTCTCCACCCCTTACAATATTTGGGCTTGAGTATGATAATTAATAGTTATGGGCAATATTTATGTCCAGCATGCCCTGTAAGTAGAAAAAAGCAAACTCGACCTTTTGGCTCTTCTAGATAAAGGTCAGGCGAAAATGGGCCAGACTTGTAGATCAGCCCAATTGGGCTGCCTGAACAAGTCTGAACCCTAGGCAGTTGGGCATGGGGTATAAAACCCAGTGGCTTAAATACCCTACTTAATTATGAAATAATATAATATTGAGTTAGTTAGATATCTGATTAATATGGTTAATTTAAATTCAAATGCCATTAATTTTCCATGTGACATTTTGTATGTATTAATTAAAGTTGGACAACATGTTATATTTTTCCTTAAGAAATTGCATAAAACGTGATTGGCCCAGTACATTTGGCGCAACTGGGCCAGATTTATAATATAGTTCAGCAAGCCATCTCCTTATTTTGAGCCTATAACAATTAGTACTTAAAAGACTTCAAATAGTCCAATTCTTTGTAGTCTAAAAATTTCCTTGACCCTTACGTTAACCTTACAAATGACTTAGGAAGACAATCTTTTCTAAATAGCAAAATGTTTAGACCCGTCCTTAGTTAGGTAATTGATACACTTAGAATTCTCAAACATCAAAAATTAAAGTATACGTTCGCATAACTTTGAATGAAGTAATTTTTTTAGTAACAAATATTTTCTTGAAATTGTGTAAACGTTCGCGTGACACAAATAAAGTTTCAAAAATGAACATTCGTAGAAATGCCTTTAGGAGCGGATTTTGAATTATTACCGTGATTGCGTACATGTTCGCGTGACGTGATCTCGATTTTAAATGAAACCAAAATACGCGCTTGTGCGACTTTGACTATTTTCTTAAATAAATCAATTGTCATGAATTGTATACACGTACGCGTGACATGATTTTTGACGCATCAATTTCAAACGGGTATACGCATACGTAACCCGTCTTAAGATAATTCTTTAAATACAATTGAATAATTAGAAGCGGTAAAAATATAAATGCACATAGGTATTAAAATCAGTAATTAAATAATTTAGGCCAAGTATAAATCATTAAGCGACCGTGCTAGAACCACGAAATTCAGGAGTGACTAACGCCTTCTCCCGGGTTAACAGAATTCCTTACCCAGTTGTTAAACCCCGCAATATTACGATGATGTTACACTTCGCAGTATTAAGTTACAACGATAGTGCACCCTGTAGTATTGTACGTTGAATTTATCGTAAGTTAATTGACATCAGTCCAAGGAAAATATTATATGGGATATTATAAGGATTATAAGTGATGAGTAAATTCGTGAAGGTGAGAGACGAAGCAAGTCGAAGAAAATGAATTTCGTTAAAAATTTGGCATTTTGGGATAAAATACGGCCCGAGCTAAAATACCAGATATTTATGGAGTAGTACCATACAAGGTATCACATGACCGTGATAGTAAATTATATTATAGTATGATTTATAAAGTGTATTAAAAATAAGTATAATTTTAAGTAATTTAAGACAATTCTTAATTATACGGATAATTAATTAATTATTGGGTAGAGGAATATTACCTAATTGATTATTGGATAAAATTTAAATCCAACAAGGGGATTATGTGGCAGCCCCATCCTTTTCAAAAAATGACTCTTAAAGTCATGTATCAAGTGGCATGGTTTGTAAGTTTTGTAGATAAGTCATCCAAAAAAAGGGGCCCACTCATTTTGATAAAGATACAACTCTCCCTCCCCCCCCCCCCCCCCNGTGACTCTAGTACAATGATCTAGTCATGAATTTTCTCTTAGTTTTGGATCTAGACTAATCGAGTGTCTACTATGGGTTGGAGGAAGTACTATAAAGTTGTATATTTGTTTCAGAAATGAAAATTTGTCAGGGGCACTGGTTTATGATGAATAATTGAGTATTGTAATGTATAAGCTCAATAATATGAGGCAAAGATTTTGCTGGAGAAAAAAAAAGATTGTCGCAAATGGAGTGGTTTACAAAGTCCATAGTTCAAGGAGAGAGATAATGATAGATGACACAGAACATATTAGTTATTTAATACATGGAAATAACTTTCTGATATGAGGAGCAAAAGCTAGTTCAATTAAGAAAGTGATGCTTGTGGTTGCTGTATGTTCCTTTGACTGAAATGACATATATATCTATCCTCATAGTGACGTGAGTTACTTTAACAGAATATCATACGGATTATTCCTTACTCCAGGTCTGTTAAGGCCATTGCTTCTTCTTTTTTTGGCATGATCGAAATTATACAGAAGAAACGAGTAAACGCACAGTTTCTATAAATTACTCTATTCATAGAAATACTAGGGGTGTATATAGTTTTGATTCCCCATGTGAATTATTATTATCTTCTATTCATGGGCCCCAAAAAAATACGTATTTGATAATGTTCATCCGAAAGGCATATTGATTTTTTTGGCATTCTGAGAAAATCTTATTAATGTATTTCTTATGCATTTCATGCATTTATGCATGTACATTGGCCCATGACTCAGACAGCGTTATATGTATATATATATATATATATATATGTATGTATGTATATATATATATATATATATGTATGTATGTATATATATGTATGTATATATATATATATGTATGTATGTATATATATGTATGTATGTATATATATGTATGTATATATGTATATATATATATATATGTATATATATATATGTATGTATGTATATATATGCATGTATATATATGCATGTATATATATGTATATGGGATATGAAAAAGGTTATGGCGTTATATACGCACCACCACCTGATCAGCTGGTATACGTTGATGATTTTGCCCACAGTGGCCAAGATGATGTGATGGGATGCCCTCATAGGCTGATGATGTTATGAGACATGTACCTATGCACGACATGACATTCATATGCATATGCATGATACTGTAATTATTTCATGATTTATAAAGTTATTCAGACTTACAGGTGGAGTTATTTACTCTATATTTCCTCCATGTCTGTTATGCACTTATTTATGTGCCTTACATACTCAGTACATTATTCGTACTGACGTCCCTTTTTTCCTGGGGACGCTGCATCTCATGCCCGCAGGTCCCGATAGATAGGTCGAGAGCCCTCCAAGTAGGCTATCAGCTCAACGAAAGATATTGGTGCGCTCCATTTGCTTCGGAGTTGCTTGTTTGGTTAGTATGAGTTAGATATGTATTGTTTGGTATGGCGAGACTCTGTCCCAACCTTTATGAAAATTATGTATTCTTAGAGACTTATATACAAATGTCATCTACGTAAAAGATTATATGGCCTTGCCGGCCTATGTTCAGTGTTCAAGTGGTTAGTTTGGTCCTAGAGGCCCATAGGTCTTATGTATACGTTGGCATTACCTGTTGTATTCTACCTATTTCCCGGCACCCTCTCCAGCCCAGTTATCTATGATAGTATGACATGAAAATATACGTTATGTTGGTACTCGGTTGAGTAAAGTACCGGGTGCCCGTCGCGGCCCATTGGTTTGGGTCGTGACACCAGTCTTCTGGTTCGCAGACTTTTAACGGAGTCAAAATTTTCTCGATTTGGGATATTAAAAATAAATAAATGGTGCCTCGAAATACCGTAAAATATCCGAGTGGTGACTCTAAAATTATTAAATAATCCCAAATTCGATTATGTCACTTAAATTGGAAAAACTCCCTTATCCCACCCTTCTCGGGAAAAAGGAGGTGTGACAATGATAACCTTGAGAAATGTTAATGCATGCCATAGATTTAGCAAAGCAAAGGAGATTTCAGAGATTTGACCCTTGCACGATTTGGTCTAGGGTTTTCGGATTAGGGGTTTTGAATATCTATCAACGATAATGGAAAGAAAATAAATTTCTTCATAGCCCAGAGACAAAACGGCTGTCTCTGAGTTTGATTTGAAAGCAAAGACAGAATGGTGTTTCAAGCTTGAGAGATCAGACTCTAATGATAAAAATTTGGTGCACAAAAGGGGAAGTAACAGCAGGATTTTGACTAGGGAAGCAAGAAAGGATGATTTGATAAGAGCTTTCACGACCTTGCACAGATTTGTGCAAGGTTTTGTTGATTGACGTTCATGGTGATTTGAGAGAAAGAGAGCAAAAGAGGAAATGAGGGCGTCCGTATGAGTGACAGAAACGATTAGGGTTTCTAAGTGAGACCGATCGTGTCACGACCCGAAATCCCGCCTTCAGGTCGTGATGGCTTCTAACGTTGAACCCGCTAGACAAGCCAACGTTACTGGATATTCTAATTTATTCCTTTGTTATTTATCATTTAAAAAGTGAAATACAAGAAAAATAGAAATAAAAATGCGGAAGATAAGAAATTCAACAACTTAAATAATACATCTCACGAAAACATCCTTAAACATACCCCCAGAACTGGTGTCACAATTTCATGGATAGTCTAAGATTTACTAAAACATATGCCTGAAATAAACAAGTGTAGTTGTCTAGAAATACTAGATAAGATAGAAGAAAGGAAATATATGGTGACGCCAAGGCCTGCAGACGCCTGCAGGACTACCTCAGTGTCACCGTGGATTGAAGGATACTCCCTCGATCACTGTCCACCGGGTCCGGTACCGTAATCTGCACAACATAAAGAAGTGCAGGTGTAGCATCAGTACAACCGACCCCATGTACTGAGTAAGTGCCGAGCCTAACCTCGGTGAAGTAGTGACAAGGATAGGACACGACACATAATGAACACCTATGCAATTCAATAATATATAATAGAAATAACGGCAGGAAGTAAATAGTTAAGTACAAATACGGGGAGAACATGCTAGGGTACAGAAGGGGAGAACACTTATTGAGTAACAGATTATGACAACCGACTGATATCAAAATAACAAAAGGGAACAAACAAGTGCACGGCATCACCCTTCGTGCTTTACTCTCGTTCTCACCAAAACAAGTGCACGGCATCACCCTTCGTGCTTTACTCTCATTCTCACCAAAACAAGTGCACGGTATCACCCTTCATGCTTTACTCTCATTCTGTCATGTCACGGCATTATCCTTCGTGCATTATCTCTCATATCATGGCACGACATCACCCTTCGTACTTTTAAAATCAGAACATTGGCATGGCATTAACCTTCGTGCTTTTAAATATAAAATCATGGCACGGCATCACCCTTCGTGCTTTACACTCTTCCTCACCCAATCAACAACAAACAACAAGTTGGCAAGGAAGTCAACTGTAGAAAAATACAATTCATAACCACCCAGCAAGGGGATAACAACCAAAATGATACCGCCCGACAAGGGACTCAGCTATAACCAATCTCATACGAGTATATATAATTTAATGAAATCAATCCTCCACTGAAACAAATTATCACAAATCCTTAATCATGTATTCTCAGAAATTGAATAACTTCCAAAACGATTCTACTTCATAAAACAATAATAATCGAAGTAAAAACATGTAATACATCAAAATTGACTCACGGGCATGAGTGAAAACCAATATATAGGTACTCGTCACTTCACCTATACATTGAACATCATAGAAACAAGTAGCACGTACGACTCAACACCTATTCCCTCAAGCTAAAGTTAGGCCAAACACTTACCTCGGCTCCAAGAATGCAAATCAAGCCTCTAACACCTCTTTTTCTCTCGAATCCGACTCTGAAACAATCGTATCTATACATAATCGACTCAATAATATCAATAATTACTCAACAATTCAATTCTAAAGCCTAATTATAGATTTCCCATCATTCTTCAGAAATTCCAAAATCCGACCCCGGGCCCCCTTGGTCCAAACACGAGGTTCGGACCAAAACCCGATCACCCATTCCCCCACGAGCCAAAATATACAATTTATTTTGAAATCCGACCGTAAAATGAGGTCAAATTCTCAAAATTCCAAAAACCCGATAAAATTTGTTGTTGATTGATGTTCATGGACATTTGAGAGAAAGAGAGCAAAATAGGAAATGAGGGCCTCCGTATGAGTGAAGGAAACGATTAGGGTTTCTAAGTGAAACTGATCATGTCACGACCCGAAATCCCACCTTCAAGCCCTGATGGCGTCTAACGTTGAACCCGCTAGACAAGCCAATGTTACTGGATATTCTAATTTATTCCTTTGTTATTTGGCATTTCAAAAGTGAAATACAAGAACAATAGAAATAAGAATGCGGAAGATAAGAAATTCAACAACTTAAATAATACATCTCACGAAAACTTCCTTAAACCTACCCCCAGAACTGGTGTCACAATTTCACGGACAGTCTAAGATTTACTAAAACATATGTCTGAAATAAACAAGTGTAGCTGTCTAAAAATACAAGATAATACAGAAAGAAGGAAATAGATTGTGACGCCAAGGCCTGCGGACGCCTGTAGGACTACCTCAGTGTCGTCGTGGACTGAAGGATACTCCCTCGATCACTGTCCACCGGGTCCGGTACCGTAATCTGCACAACATAAAGAAGTGTAGGTGTAGCATCCGTACAACCGACCCCATGTACTGAGTAAGTGTCGAGCCTAACCTCGGCGAAGTAGTGATGAGGCTAGGACACGACACATAATGAACACCTATGCAATTCAATAATATATAATAGAAATAACGGCAGGAAGTAAATAGTTAAGTACAAATACGGGGAGAACATGCTAGGGTACAGAAGGGGAGAACACTTATTGAATAACAGAATATGACAACCGACTAGTATCAAAATAACAACAGGGAACAAACAAGTACACGGCATCACCCTTCGTGCTTTACTCTCGTTCTCACCAAAACAAGTGCACGGCATCACCCTTCGTGCTTTACTCTCATTCTCATCAAAACAAGTGCACGGCATCACCCTTCATGCTTTACTCTCATTCTGTCATGGCACGGCATTACCCTTTGTGCATTATCTCTCATATCATTGCACGACATCACCCTTTGTGCTTTTAAAATCACAACATCGACACGGTATTAACCTTTGTGCTTTTAAATATAAAATCATGGCACGGAATCACCCTTCATTCTTTACACTCTTCCTCACCCAATCAACAACAAACAACAAATTGGCAAGGAAGTCAATAGTAGAAAAATACAATTCATAACCACCCAGCAAGGGGATAACAACCAAAATGATACCGCCCGACAAGGGACTGAGATATAACCAATCTCATATGAGTATATATAACTTAATGAAATCAATCCTCCACTGAAACAACTTATCACAAATCCTTAATCACGTATTCTCAGCAATTGAATAACTTCCAAAACGATTCTACTTCATAACACAATAAAAATCTAAGTAAAAACATGTAATACATCAAAATTGACTCACGGGCATGCGTGACAACCAATATATAGGTACTCGTCACCTCACATATACATTGAACATGATAGAAACAAGTAGCACGTACGACTCAACACATATTTCCTCAAGCTAAAGTAAGGCCAAACACTTACCTCAGCTCCAAGAATGCAAATCAAGCCTCTAACACTGCTTTTTCTCTCGAATCCGACTCTGAAACAATTGTATCTATACATAATCGACTCAATAATATCAATAATTACTCAACAGTTCAATTCTAAAGCCTAATTATAGCTTTCCCATCATTCTTCCAAAAATTCCAAAATCCGACCCCGGGCCTGCTCGGTCCAAACACGAAGTTCGGACCAAAACCCGATCACCCATTCCCCCACGAGCCCAAATATACAATTTGTTTTGAAATCCAACCCCAAAATGAGGTCAAATTCCCAAAATTCCAAAAACCCAATCAAATTTGTTGTTGATTGATGTTCATGGCCATTTGAGAGAAAGAGAGCAAAAGAGGAAATGAGGGCGTCCGTATGAGTGACGGAAACGATTAGGGTTTCTAAGTGAGACCGATCGTGTCACGACCCGAAATCCCACATTCAGGCCGTGATGGCATCTAACGTTGAACCCGCTAGACAAGCCAACGTTACTGGATATTCTAATTTATTCCTTTGTTATTTAGCATTTAAAAAGTGAAATACAAGAACAATTGAAATAAGAATGCGGAAGATAAGAAATTCAACAACTTAAATAATACATCTCACGAAAACTTCCTTAAACCTACCCCCAGAACTGGTGTCACAATTTCACGGACAGTCTAAGATTTACTAAAACATATGTTTGAAATAAACAAGTGTAGCTGTCTAGAAATACAAGATAAGACAGAAGGAAGGAAATAGATGGTAACGCCAAGGCCTGCGGACGCCTGCACGACTACCTCAGTGTCGCCTTGGACTGAAGGATACTCCCTCGATCACTGTCCACCGGGTCCGGTACTGTAATCTGCACAACATAAAGAAGTGCAGGTGTAGCATAAGTACAACCGACCCCATGTATTGAGTAGGTGCCGAGCGTAACCTCGGCGAAGTAGTGACGAGGCTAGGACACGACACATAATGACAATCTATGCAATTCAATAATATATAATAGAAATAACGGCAGGAAGTAAATAGTTAAGTACAAATACGGGGAGAACATGCTAGGGTACAGAAGGGGAGAACACTTATTGAGTAACAGAACATGACAACCGACTAGTATCAAAATAACAACAGGGAACAAACAAGTGCACGGCATCACCCTTCGTGCTTTACTCTCGTTCTCACCAAAACAAGTGCACGGCATCACCCTTCGTGCTTCACTCTCATTCTCAGCAAAACAAGTGCACGGCATCACCCTTCATGTTTTACTCTCATTCTGTCAAGGAACGGGGTTATCCTTCGTGCATTATCTCTCATATCCTCGCACGACATCGCCCTTCGTGCTTTTAAAATCACAACATCAGCACGGCATTAACCTTCGTGCTTTTAAATATAAAATCATGGCATGGCATCACCCTTCGTGCTTTACACTCTTCCTCACCCAATCAACAACAAACAACAAGTTGGCAAGGAAGTCAATAGTAGAAAAATACAATTCATAACCACCCAGCAAAGAGATAACAACCAAAATGATACCGCCCGGCAAGGGACTCAGCTATAACCAATCTCATACGAGTATATATAACTTAATGAAATCAATCCTCCACTGAAACAACTTATCACAAATCCTTAATCACGTATTTTCAGCAATTGAATAACTTCCAAAACGATTCTACTTCATAACACAATAAAAATCGAAGTAAAAACATGTAATACATCAAAATTGACTCACGGGCATGCGTGAAAACCAATATATAGGTACTCGTCACCTCACCTATACATTGAACATGATAAAAACAAGTGGCACGTACGTCTCAACACCTATTCCCTCAAGCTAAAGTTAGGCCAAACACTTACCTCGGCTCCAAGAATGCAAATCAAACATCTAACACCGCTTTTTCTCTCGAATCCGACTCCGAAACAATCGTATCTATACATAATCGACTCAATAATATCAATAATTACTCAACAATTAAATTCTAAAGCCTAATTACAGATTTTCCATCATTCTTCGAAAAATTCCAAAAATCGACCCCAGGCCTGCTTGGTCCAAATACGAGGTTCGGACCAAAACCCGATCACCCATTCCCCCACGAGCCCGAATATACAATTTGTTTTGAAATCCGACCCCAAAATAAGGTCAAATTCCCAAAATTCCAAAAAGTCCTAACTCTACCCAAAAACCCAATTTTCTACCTTTAAATTACCTGTTTTTAGGCCTAGAATCTAATATTAGTTGATGAAAATGGAAGAAAATGGAGTTAAGACCACTTACCTATGAAGCTATGGAGGAAACGCTCTTCAAAAATTGCCTAAGGGGTGTGGGGAAGAAGAAGGGTTGTGAAATGTGGTGAAAATCCTGTAAGAATTCTGTTTTGGGTGTTTAAAAAAATCACTGGGCAAATACATTATGCGTTCGCGACCCCTTTGCCGCGTTCGCACAGTGTTAGCAAGACTGACCTATGTGTTCGCGTGCTAAGGGTCGCGTTCGCAAATGCCTAGCACTACCCAGCCCCCCAAAACCCCTCTATGCTTGCGTGTTCGCGTCTCTACCCCTGTATTCGCACAGTGTACCCCAGCTACCCCTCCGCGTGCGCACCTGTTATGGTGCGTTCGCACTGAATAAATTTCACCCTGACTCCCTGACCCCACTTTACTCTGTGCGTTCGCACTCCCTTGAGTGCGTTCGCATGGGGTATTTACCTGTACACCAGAAAACATCAATTACACCAGATTTTCTAAGGCAATTAGCACTCTGATGCCTACCCGAAACTCACTCGATCGGGGCTCAAAACCAAATACACACACGACCTCATAAACATCCTACGGACTTATTCAAGTAATCAAAACACCTCAATAACATCATAAACATCGGATTAAGCCTCAAAATCAATGAAATTTCTTTAAACTTCAAGAACTTCTATTTTTTCCATTTTCGATCCGAATCACGTCAAACCAAGGTCGTTTCTCACCAAATTTCACAGAAAATACATATAAGACATATTGAACCTGTTTCGGGCTCCGGAACCATAATACGGGCTCACTAACACAGGCTTCACATCAAAAAAAATTTCGAAAACCTTTATATTTTTCAGAAAACAATTTTCTTCAAAAATTCATTTCTCGGACTTGGCACCTCGGAATTCGATTCCAGGCATACGCCCAAGTCCCATATTATCCTACGGACCCTCCGAGACCGTCAAATCACGGGTCCGGATCCGTTTACCAAAAATGTTGACTAAAGTCAACTTTATTCTAATTTCAACACAAAAATATCATTTTTATCAATCTTTCACATAACGGCTTCCCAGCTACACGCCTAGGTTGCGCATGCAAATCGAGGTGAGATATAAGGAGGCTTTCATGGCCTCGAAATACATATTTAGCTAAAATTACACAGGATGACCTTTTGCGTCATCACAATCTCCACCTCTAAAACAATGGTTCGTCCTCGAACGGACATAGAAAGGTACTTGAATCGGGGAAAAGATAGGGATATCGGCTCCGCATATCGGACTCGGACTCCCATGTAGATGCCTCAATAGGATGACCTCTCCACTGAACACGAACCGAAGGATAACTCTTCGATCTCAGCTAATATGGCTACCGGCTCCTCCTCATAAGTCAAATCCTTGTCCAACTGGACACCACTGAAATCAAGTACATGAGATGGGTCCGCAATATACCTCTGAAGCATAGATACATGAAACACCGGGTGTACTGCTGACAAACTAGGTGGTAAGGTAAGTCTGTAGGCCACCTCTCCTACCTTATCCAGAACCTCAAATGGACCAATATACCTAGGGCTCAACTTGCCCTTCTTTCCGAACCTCATCACGCCCTTCATGGGCGACACCCGAAGAAATACCCGGTCTCCAATCATAAATGTCAAATCATGAACTCTGCAGTCCGCATAACTCTTCTGCCTGGACTGAGCTGTACGAAGTCTATCCTGGATAATCTTCACTTTATCCAAGGCATCCTAGACTAACTCTGAACCCAACAATCTAGCCTCTCCCGGCTCGAACCACCCAACTGGCGACCGACACCGCCTACCATAAAACGCCTCATACGGAGCCATCTGAATGCTCGACTGATAGTTGTTGTTGTAGTCAAACTCAGTTAAAGGAAATAATCGGTCCCATGAATCCCCAAAATCAATGACACATGCTCGCAACATATCCTCCAAAATCTGAATAGTACGATCGGACTGTCCGTCCGTCTGAGGATGAAATGATGTGCTCAAATAAACCCGTGTGCCCAACTCACGCTGAAATACTCTCCAGAAATGGGAGGTAAATTGAGTACCTCTATCAGAAATAATGGACACAGGCACACCATGCAGGCGAACAATCTCTCTCATATAGATATTTGCCAACTTCTCCGCTGAATAAGAATTTGATACTGGGATGAAGTGCACTGACTTGGTCAGCCTATCCACAATGACCCATAATGCATCAAACATCCTCTAAGTCTGTGGGAGTCCAACTACGAAATCCATGGTGATACCCTCCCACTTCCACTCGGGAAGCTCAATCTGCTGCATCAAACCACCAGGTCTATGCTGCTCGTACTTCACCTGCTGGCAGATCAAGCACTTAGCTACATATGCTACAAAATCCTTCTTCATCCTTCGCCACCAATAATGTTTCCGCAAATCCTGGTACATCTTTGCGGCGCCCGGATGAATGGAATATCAGGAACTATGGGCCTCCTACAATATCAACTCACGAATGCCATCAATATCGGGTACACAAATATGACCCTGCATCCTCAAAACTCCCTCGTCATCAACTGTGACCTGCTTGGCACCTCCGTGCCGGACCGTATCTCTAAGAACACACAAATGACGATCATCATACTGCCTGGCCCGAATACGATCATATAATGAAGAACAGGCCACGGTATGGGCCAAAACACTGCCCGTCTCAGAAACCTCCAATCTCATGAACTGGTTGGCTAAAGCCCGAACATCTAAAGCAAGCGGTCGCTCTCCGGACTGATAAATAAGCAAGACTACCCATACTGGCTGACTTCTGGCTCAAAGCATAGGCCACCACATTGGCCTTCCCCGGATGATATAAGATGGTAATGTCATAATCCTTCAACAGCTCTAACCATCTTCTCTACCTCATATTCAACTCTTTCTGCTTGAACAAATACTGCAAACTCTTATGATCCGTGAACACCTTACATGGCACCTCATACAGATAATGCCTCCAAATCTTCAATACATGAACAATAGTTGCTAACTCTAAATCATGAACTGGATAGATCTTCTCATGAACCTTCAACTGACGAGAAGCATAGGCTATAACCTTGCCATCCTGCATCAACACTGCACCAAGTCCCACCCGTGAAGCATCACAATACACGGTATATGGCCCTGAACCTGTGGGCAGAACTAACACCGTGTCGTGGTCAAGGCTGTCTTGAGATTCTGAAAGCTCGCCTCACACTCATCCAACCACCTGAACTGGGCACCCTTCTGAGTCAATCTGGTCATCGGGGTTGCAATGGATGAAAACACCCTCCACAAACCGGCGATCATAACCTGTTAAGCCCAAGAAACTCCGAATCTCTGTAGCTGAAGTGGTCCTAGGCCAATATCTGACTTCTGAAATATTCTTGGGATCCACCTGAATACCCTTTGATGATACCACATGTCCTAGAAATGCAACCGAACCCAACCAGAACTCACACTTGGAAAATTTGGAATATAACTGACTATCCTTCTGAGTTTGGAGGACGACTCGAAGGTGCTGCTCATGCTCCTCACGACTACGGGAGTAAATAAAAATATCATCAATGAAAACAATCACAAATGAGTCCAAATAGGGCCTGAACACCCCGTTCATCAACTCCATAAAAGCAGTGGGGGAATTTTTCAACCCAAATGACCTCACCAAGAACTCATAATGCCCATACCAAGTACGAAAGGTTGTCTTAGAGACATCATATGCCCTAATCCTCAGTTGATGGTAACCATATCTCAAATCAATCTTGGAAAACATTGAAGCACCCTGAAGCTGGTCGAATAAATCATCACTCCTCGAGAAAGGATACTTATTCTTAATAGTAACCTTGTTCAACTTCCGGTAGTCAATACACATCCTCATCGAGACATCTTTCTTCTTAACAAACAATGTTGGGCACCCCGCGGAGAAACACTAGGCCTAATAAAGCCTTTATCCAACAAATCCTGCAACTAATCCTTCAACTCTGGCGGGGCCATATGATACGGCGGAGTAGAAATGGGCTGAGTGCCCGAAGCCAACTCAATGCAAAAGTTAATATCCTGTCGGTGGCATACCCGGCAGGTCACCAGGGAATACCTCTGGAAACTCAAGAACCACGGGCACAGACTCCATAGAAGGAACCTCAGCACTAGAATCACGAACATAGGCCAAATAGGCCAAGCAACTTTTCTCGACCATACGTCGAGCCTTCATATATGAAATAACTCTACCGGAAGAATGACTAGGCGTCGCTCTCCACTCCAAACGAGGTACTCCTGGCAAGGCCAAGGTCACTGTCTTAGCATGACAGTCCAGAATAGCATGGTAGGGAGATAACCAATCCATCCCCAAAATAACATCGAAGTCAACCATATCAAGAAGAAAAAGATCTACCTGAGTCTCCAGACCACC
>ML362493.1:37852-57273 GCA_005239505.1 Nicotiana paniculata
GCACATAGGAGAATGTAGCACCCGAATCAAATAAAACCGAAGCGTCTCTGCTATACCTATAATAACTACATCAGAGGCCTCAGCCTCAGGCCTGGCAGGAATAGCATAGCACCTGGGCGGAGCCCCTCCAACCTGAACATCTCTGGGTCGACCTATTGCGGGCTGACCTCTACCTTTCGTGGCCTGTCCTCCACCTCTATGAGTCTGACCTCCACGTCTGGCACCTCGACCACCACCCCTAGCTGGCTGAGAGGGTGGGGGTTCACCTGTTACGGGGATCATAGCACGGGAACCCTGATACTGAGAACCACTAGAAGCTCGAGGGCAAAACCTGAAAATGTGCCCCATACCATCGCAAGTGTAACAAGATTTCTGCTGCTGAGAATGCTCACCCTGAAACTGTCCCTGTCGACCATAATAACCACCTTGGAAGCTATGAAGCCGCGGTGCACTAATAGGAGCTGATGGTGCACTGTCGGATACCTGAAGCGCTGACTTGAATGGCCTAGGAGGATGACCTCTGCCAAAGGAATATCTGCCTCCAGATGAGGCACCACTAAATCGACCCGAATGGCGAGGTCTCTTGTCAGAACCCTGACCACTGCCCTGTGATAAGACCATCTCAATACGCCTGGCCTTATTAGCCACCTCTTGGAATGAAATATCAGTACCTGTCTCTCTGGCCATCTGGAGTCTAATAGGCTGAGCTAAACCCTCAATAAACCTCCTCATCCTCTCACGATCAGTGGGGAGTATCATGATAGCATGTCGGGCCAAAGTAATGAAAATGGTCTCATACTTTGTAACAGTCATAGATCCCTGCTGGAGACGCTCTCTCTTCCTCCAAAGACCCTCTCTCTGTGTAACTGGTAGAAACTTCTCCAAGAATAACTCGGAGAACTGAGCCCAAGTCAAGGGAGAACACCCAGCTGGTCTGATCAAACAGAAATTCCTCCACCAAGTCTTGGCGGTACCAAAAAGACGGAATGTAGCAAAATCAACTCCATTGGACTTTACAATGCCTATGTTCCGAAGAGCCTCATAGAAACTGTCCAAGAAATCCTAGGGATCCTCTAATGGTGCACCAGTAAATGTAGTAGGAAATAGCTTGGTGAACCGATCCAATCTCCACAAAGCGTCGGCAGACATAGCTGCCCCCTCAACTGTCTGTGCCACAAAACCCGGTTGAGCTGCTCCAGCTGCTTGAGGTACTGGAGTCTGGAATTGAGGAGCTAGCTGCTCTGTTATGCGGGAAGTAGGAGTGTGGGTCCCTCCCCCAGCCTGAGAGATAGCTGGTGCAGTAGGAAGGAGACCGGCCTGAGCCACGCTCTCCATAAGGCTCACTAAACGAACCAGAGCGTCCTGAAGAACCGGGGTGGCAATGAACCCCTCTAGGACGTGAGTTGGTCCAACTAGAACTGCCTGAGCAGGAATCTCCCCGGCAAAGTCTACCTGTAGGTCCTCTACTAGTGATGTTGCTCTTGGCTAAGCCCTGGCTCTACCTCGGCCTCTACCACGGCCTTGGCCTCGTCCTCGGCCCCTCGTGGGAGCTGCAACAGGAGGATCTGGCTGCTGATCGGTAGATGAGAAAGCACGCGTTCTCTCCATCTATGAGACAATAGAATAGAAAATCAGTTAGCATTTAGAATTCAAACCACACGACACAGAAGAAGAAATGTGAAGTTATTCCTAACTTTGTAGCCTCTGGGAGATGAGGACAGACGTCTCCGTACAGATCCCTCAGACTCTACAAGTTTGTCCGTGAATTGTAAGACCTGGGCAACCTAGTGATCCGATACCAACTTGTCACGACCCGAAATCCCACCTTCAGGTTGTGATGGCGTCTAACATTGAACCCGCTAGACAAGCCAACGTTTTAGGTTAAGTTTATCTGTTTACAATTGAAATAACAATAATATCTAGAACAAGTATGATTAAAGAATGCGGATGACTACTAAATTCAAGTACTTTAACGATTACTCTCATAAAAACTTCCTCAATTACACCCCAGAAACCGGTATCACAATCTCACGAACAATCTAAGATTTTTCTAAATACAATGGTCTCATATAAGTGAATAATACTGTCTTGGAATTACATGATAATATAGAAAATGAGAAAATGGATAAGAGGTGATGCCAAGGCCTGCGGACGCCTGCAAGACTACCTCGGTGTCGACGTGGACTGAAGGATACTCCCTCGCTCAAGGTCCACTGGGTCCGGCTCCATAATCTGCACAACATAATGAAGTGCAGGTGTAGCATCAGTACAACCGACCCAATGTACTGAGTAAGTGCCAAGCCTAACCTCGGCAAAGTAGTGACGAGGCTAGGACACGACAAACAATATCACCTGTGCAGTTTAAATAAGATATAACAGGAACTAACCACAAGAAAAATAAACAGTAAGTACAATAATGGGGGAAACATGCTAGGGAAAAGGGATAGCAAGTACTGAAATGACGGAACGAAGCAACAGTCCAGATATCCGAAAATAATAACAGGAATTGACAACACAAATTAAACAGTGAAGAGAAACGGCACGGCATGTCCCCTCGTGCATAAACAACATAAACATGGCACAAAATGTCCCCTCGTGCAATAAACATCACAATCACGGCATGGAATATCCCCTCGTGCATAAACGACATAAACATGGAACGGAATACCCCCTCGTGCATAATAACATAAAACAACAATTGGCATGGAAATCAACAAATAAGAAACCTTACATGCACGAAATAATCAACAAGAATAATACCGTCCCGACAAGGGACACAACTATAACCAATCCTACACGTGTATAATCCAACATAATGTTCCTCAACCGATCAACTACTCAACAATTCTATGAATTTCTACCAAATAAATAGCTATCAAATTGATATTAAACCCATAAACATAGTAAAAGCTAATGAATATCATATAATTGCACATTTCCGACTCACGGTCATGCTTGACAACAACATATAGGTACTCGTCACCTCACCTATACATTGAACATGGAATAATCACGTAGAAATTAGGACTCAATACCTATTCCCTCAAGCTAAGGTTAGGCCAAACACTTACCTCGACTCCAAGAATGCAAATCAAGCCTCTACCACCGCTTTTCCTCTCGAATCTGACTCCGAAACAATCATATCTAGACATAATCGACTCAATAATATCAATAATTATTCAACAATTCAATTCCAAATCCTAATTATAGATTTTCCAACATTTCCCCCAAAATTTCAAAAATTGACCCCGGGCCCGCTTGGTCCAAACACGAGGTTCGGACCAAAATCCGATCACCCATTCACCCACGAGCCCGAATATATAATTTATTTTGAAATCCGACCCCAAAACGAGGTCAAATTCTCAAATATTCAAAAAAACCCTAACTCTACCCAAATCCCTAATTTTCTACCCTTAATCACATGTTTCTAGGCCTAGAATCTAGTGGGTGTTGATAAAAATGGAAGAAAACGAGGTTAGGATTACATACCTATGAGGCTATGGTGATGAAGCTCTTCAAAGGTCGTCTATGGGGTTTGGGGAAGAAGAGGGTTTATGAAATTTTGCAAAATCCCGTAATGAAACATTCTATTTTTGACACTTGAAATAACAGGGTGAAAATGACCTATGCGATCGCGGATAAAGAGCTGTGATCTCATAGAGGACAGTCAAACGAACTAAATTTTGAGGATGTCGATGTTGTAGAAGAGATATTATAGTCAACCAAGGACATTGATGATACATATTTAGCTGACTCTAGTGTCATGGATGTTGAGGAAGTAGACAGTCCCAATGTTCATATAGTTGAGCGCATTGGTCCATCCTCCAAGTACTTTTCCACGTTGTGTGTGGATGATGATATAGAAATAGAGTCATCCGAGCCACTTGAGGAGTCAAGGAATGAAGAACAAAGTGCCTACATTCTGGAAAGAAAGACAAAATTACACACCTCATCTAAAAGCCAAGAAGTGCAGAATACTACATAGTTTCCTTGGGCTAGTTAGATTCGTTCCACCACCCCAGGAGCATAATCATAAGCTTGAATCAAAAATTTGGGTTCAATTCATAAGCTCGAGGTGGAGGCAAAAAGTAGTTCATGTCGTGCCGCGACATTAAATCAAGCACTTGTTGGGAGGCAACCCAACTTTACTTTTTTTAATTATTATTATTTATATTTTTATTATTGTATTATTCTTGTAGTGTCAATTTTTAATTTTTTTTAGGAACATGGAAAGCAAAGCCATTGAAAGGATGCAACAACAAACCAGATGGTTGGAACTAAGTGTGAGGTACCCACACGAAGGATCAAGCCTGAGAGAAGTCTGAGTAACCCATGAGCTGCTAGTGCTTCGGTCTTTGGCCTACCAAGGAGTTTTTTTTACCCTCTTGTATTTATGGGTATGCATTGGGGATAATTTACAATTTTGAGTGTGGGGTGAGGAGATTGTTTATGTGACTTTCCATGTTATTTAGTTGTGTTAGTTTAATTAATAAATTTTTTTTTACAAAAATAGAAAAGATTGGACTTTTGCTGAAGATAGATCTATTAGACAATTTTCTTGAGGGATTTAAATCGAAAGGAAAAAGACAAAAAGATTTTCTTTTGTTAGGTAGTGTGGCAATTCCCCCTTGGTTTTTCTTTGTGCCGCAGTTCTTTTTCAAGGGTTTTATTTGAACCGGGTGTAGTTAGTTTTTTGTAGGAGTAGGAGCCAGTGTGAGATGAATTGAATTGAAGCAATATCTCTTGACTTTGTTATGCCTTGAGAATAGTGAGTAATTTGGTTGTGACGCTTAGGCTCATTTTTTGACTCTTGTATAAGTATCTTAAATTGTATAAGCTTAACTTTGCTTAATTGCTTTGACTAGAGTGTCTTGATGAAATCAATCCTGAGTGAGTTATGTGCCATGTGTTTGTGAGATTTTCGTGTTATTTTGTGCATTGAATTTGATGTCTAGAGCTTTCCCCATGTGTTTGCAAAGCGAAATAGTAGTTTTGTTCAGTCTTGGAAATAATATAGGCATTTCTTTGTTGAGCCATATATATCTTTTAACCGCCTAATTTTTAGGTATCGAGTTAACCTCTTTGAGCCTGTAATATTGTTTCTTTGGTAACCACATTACAAGCCTTCCCCCATTTGTTTGAATTAACCATCTATTTGAACCTTCTAACCTCTCATGAGCACTTGAATTGTTATAAACTGTGTAAAAGTTAAAGTGTGGGGGTGGTTGGTTTGGCTTTTGAGTGGAACTAATGAAATAAGGAGAAATATGCATTGTTTTGAAAAAGTAAGAGTCACTTGAATTAAAAAAAGAAAGAAAAGAAAAAAATAGTTGTATTGATGTGAAAAAAAATATTCCTTGATAAGTGGTGACTCTTGATGTAATTGTGCTTAAAGAAGTATGGGGTATACATTGATGTGAAGGTAGAGTTTGGTTTGACATAAGTATGGGGTTTGATTTTTAAAGTATATGTATTAAAGTGCTTAGGGAGGTGTAGTCACTCTTATATCTAAATATATCTTACCCGTCCCACAGCATACATTACAATCAAATAAAGTCCTACTTGATCCTAGACTGAATGATCTCGATTAGTAGAGTAGTACACTACGGGCAAACCTATGGTGCATCTTTTGTGGCATATGAATGTTATTTCTGGGAGTGAGTGAATTCTTTCTATCTTGAGTTCCTAAATGGTCTTAAATTTTATTGTGTGAAACTACTCTCTTTAGTTGTGTAAGGACACTTGATTCATGAGGGAAAGGTAATGTCAGTGACCTCTATGTTAGAGTATGTGGGTGAGTTGTGAATAATGTGTGGTACTTGTAAGTCAAATCTTTAGGTGAAGATGTTACGTATTTGTGCTTAGTCTATTTTAAGTATTCTTGGTGGGATGAGTTAGGGAATTGTTTAAAAAGATCGTGTCTATATAAAGTGTAGTTTGATTATTCGAGGACGAGCAATGGTTTAAGTTTCGGGTGTTGATGATAGGATATAATTACGTATTTTAGTCGCTTATTACACTCTAATTTACTGCACTTTAATTGAGTTTGAGCTTTAATCGCTAGTGTTTTGCACTAATTGTGTGTTTTATGTCTTGTAGGAGTGATTCCGAGCTATGCAGATGTTATGAAATGAATTCAACTGATTTGGAGCTTTGACGTCTGAGTAAAATCCCAAGGAATTAAACCCGGATCATTTTTGGGGATCAACGGATGATAGTTAAGAACGAACGAGAATCGAATAGGCATATTGCGCAGTGTCTAGTAAAATGCACATAACCTTTCTCTAAGACATAAGTATGGGGTTGGAAAGCTAATTCAAAGGGATAAAACTTTTATGTTTTACGTTTTTTCCAAATTACAAATGGAACAGGGTGAAAGTGTGACCGCGCAAATGGGGTAGAAAGTGTGAATTGTGCGTTGGCACCCTTCCAGGTGCGTGGCCCAACACCTTTTGTCCGGGAAAAAGTGTCTCTTTTTTGCGTAGGAGAAAGTATAATTATTTGGGCCCGAACCTTCTTGGTATATATACATGGAAAAACGGTATTTTTTGAGGACTTTTGACACACTTTGGACCTAAGGAGGCAGAGATACGATAGGAGCAAGGCGGGGAATTCTTCTACGAGTTTTTCACTTCCTTCTTCCTATTTCCATTATTGGTTATTAATTCTAGTATTGTAGTTATGCATACTATTATGATTAGCTAATTTGTTATCTAGGGTTTTGATGGAACCTCTTGGAGGATGAATTCTTGTTATGTTTTAATATAATTTAAACTTTGATTTTGTCTATTTGTTCAACTACGTGCTTATTTTAGTTGATTGAATGGACATCGATTGACTGTGCCTATTTATTATGTGTTACTTGAGAAAGTATACATATTTAGGTGGTTGTTGAACAACGTCACTCCTAACATATGTGAGAAATCAATACAACAGATTTAAAGGTAGGTTTAGAACTAACAAAGCCTTGACGTGGTCATAATGAGCGGTTAGATAAAGCTAACTAGCGTAGTTCGAGAGAATATGTCTAGTAAATTGTTGTAGTTGATCGAGAGAGAGAATTAAGGTACCTAAAGTGCTCACAATCAGTAGAGAATACATAGGCGAAATTGTAGGGAACATATCGAGAAGGAGTCCAACATTTGGGGAAATCATAACTCTAGACCTCCTAAATTTAATCTCCAATCCTTAGTATCTGTAGGTCTTAATTTAGTGCTCTAGTTTCTTAGTTAATTAGTTAGATATAAGAATCTTAATCTTTATAACTTAGAAATTTATTCGAGCTTGTCTTCTTAGCGATATTGAACAACTATGGCGAAACCTTAGTTCTCCGTGGGATTTGATTCCGGACTCTTAGAACGGATTATATTTGCAGCGACCGATTATCCTTTTTAGGACTAAAGTTGGGTGTGATCACCTACGTCGTCTGCCTTGGACGGACGGCCAGACACGGATCGCCTAAAATATTGTCGGCCGATAAAAAATGACCTAAGGAACAATAGTCATTGCCTCGCCAAGACCGTTCCTCATTTTTGGCGTTTTAGGGCCATAAAATTGGAATTTCGCTCGATTTCTAGATTTTTTTGTCATATAGACCACGCCATCTGCATGGACCGGGGTAACTGGACTCAGATCATCTAAAATTTTACCAGCCCATCAAGAAAACCTAAGGAACAATATTCATCGTCTCGCCATGACCGGTACTCTTTTTTGGCGTTTTAAGGCCATAAAACTGGTATTACGCTCGATTTCCCTAGTTTCGTGTTCTATAGACCATGCCATTCATGGCTCGGGTGATCGAACTGGGATCGCCTAAAATGTTGTTGGCCCATCATAAGCAACCTAAGGAATAATATTCATCACTTTGTTATGATTGTTCCTCATTTTTTGGCGTTTTAGGGCCATAAAATAAGAATTTCGTCAGATTCCCAGATTTTCGAATGCTATAGACCACGCCATCTACATGGGCCCAGGCGACCGGATCCAGATCACCTAAAATTTTTACGGCCCATAAAAAATAATCTAAGGAACAATAGTCATCGCATCGCTATGATAGTTCCTCGCTTATTGGCATTTTAGGGCCATAAAATGAGAATTCCACCCGATTCCTAAATTATTGTGTGCTATACCACGCCATCTGCATGGGCATGTCAACTGGACCCGGATCGCCTAGAATTTTTCCTGCTTATCAAAACGACCTACAAAACAATAGTCATCACCTCGCTATGATCGTTCCTCAATTTTTTGGCATTTTAGGGCCATAAAACTGGAATTCCGCCCGATTGCCAGATTTTCATGTGCTATAGCCCATGCCATCTGCATCGGCTTGGGCAACCAACCTGAATCATCTAAAAATTTTCCTGTCATCGCCTCACCATGACCGTTCCTCTTTTGTTGGAGTTTTATGGCCATAAAACTGAAATTCCGCCTGATTCTCAGATTTTTGTGTGATATAGCCCACACCATCTGCATGGGCCTGGGCGAACGGACCCGGATTGCCTATGATTTTTCCGGCCCATCAAAAATGACCTAAAGAATAATAGCCATCGTCTTGCCAAGGTGGTTCCTCATTTTTTGACGTTTTACGGCCATGAAACGGGAACTCCGCTCAATTTCTAACTTTTCGTGTGTTATAGCCCACACCATCTGCATCAGCCTGGACGAACGAACCCGGATCACCTAAAATGTTGTCGGCTCACTCTCCATGGCTTCTCCTCGTTTGTTGGCATTTTAGGGCCATAAAACTGGACTTCCGCTCGATTTTTATATTTCGTGTGCTAACCTACGACATCTGCATCGACCCAAGCAACCGGATACTGATCGCCTAAAATTTTTTCCTGCCCATCAAAAATGACCTAAGGAAAAATAGTCATTGCATCGCCGTGAAAGTTCTTCTTTTGTTGGCATTTTAGAGCCATAAAACTGGAATTTCGCCCAATTGTGAGATTTTCATGTGCTATAGCCCACACCATATGCATGGGCCCAGGCGACCGGACCCGAATCGCTTAAAATTTTGCTGGCCTATCAAAAATAACCTAAGGAACAATATTCATCACCTCTCCATGATCGTTCCTCGTTTGTTGGCGTTTTAGGGGCATAAAATTGGAATTCCGCCCGATTTCAAGATTTTCTTGTGCTATAGCCCATGCCATATGCATGGGCCCGGGCGACCGGACCTAGATCGCCTAAAATATTTTCGGCCTAGTAAAAACGATCTAGGAACAATAGTCATTGCCTCACCATGACCGTTCCTCATTTTTTGGTGTTTTAGCGCCATAAAATTAGAATTTCGCCCAATTGTGAGATTTTCATGTGCTATAGCCCACACCATATGCATGGGCCCGGGCGACCGGACCCGAATCGCTTAAAATTTTGCTGGCCTATAAAAAATAACCTAAGTAACAATAGTCATCACCTCTCCATGATCGTTCCTCGTTTGTTGGCGTTTTAGGGGCATAAAATTGGAATTCCGCCTGATTCCAAGATTTTCTTGTGCTATAGCCCACGCCATATGCATGGGCCCAGGCGACCAGACCTAGATCGCCTAAAATGTTGTCAGCCTAGTAAAAATGACCTAGGAACAATAGTCATTGACTCACCATGACCGTTCCTCATTTTTTTGGGTATTTTAGAGCCATAAAACTAGAATTTGGGCCGATTTTCAAAGGTTTGTGTGTTATAGTCCACTCTATCTACATGAATCCGGGTTACCGCATCCAAATCGCCTAAAAATTTGGGGGACTATCAGAAATGACCTAATGAACAATAATCACGGCTTCGGCATGACCTTCCTTCTTTTTTGTTTTGGTATATTAGGGCCAAAAACCTCAAATTCGAGCCCATTTCTAAATTTTCATGTCTATAGTCCAATCCAACTGCATGAATCCAGACTACCAGATCTGAATAGCCCAAAATTTTGCGGGGCTATCAAAATGAGCTAATGAGCAGTAATCATGACTTCGACATGATCGTTCCTCCTTTTTATCATTTTAGAGCCAAAAACCTAGAATTCGCGCCAATTTTCAAATTTTCGTGCGCTATAGTCCGTGCCATCTACATGAATCCGGGCTACCGGATTCGAATCAACTAAAATTTTGCGAGGTTATCATAAATGTCCTAATGAACAATAATGGCTTCGACATGACCGTTCCTCGTTTTTTGCATTTTAGGGCCAAAAAACTAGAATTCTGGTCGATTTAAAAAAATTATGTGTTATAATCCACACCATCTATATGAATCCGGACTACCGGATCCGAATCGCCTAAAATTTTGTGGGAACATAAAGAATGACCTAATTAATAATGGCTTCGGCATGACCGTTCCTAGTTTTTTGGCATTTTAGGGTCAAAAAAATAGAATTTAGGCCGATCTCCAAATTTTCGTGTGCTATAGTCCGTGCCATCTACATGATCATTCCTCGCTTTTTGGCGTTTTAGGGCCAAAAAACTAGAATTCAAGCCGATTTCTAAATTTTCGTGTGATATAGTTCACGTCATCTACATGAATCTGGATTACCGGATCCGAATAGTCTAAAATTTTGCGGGGCCATCAAAAATGACCTAATGAACTATACTCATTTCTTTGGCATGACCGTTCCTCGTGTTTTTCCATTCTAGTTCCAAAAAAAATTGAATTTGGGCCGATTTTTAAATTTTTGTGTGCTATAACCTAGGCCATCGGTATGAATCCTGGCTACCGGATCTGAATCGCCTAAAATTTTATGGGGCCATCACAAAGAACTTTATGAACAATAGTCATGGATTCGGCATGACCGTTCCACTTTTTTCGGCATTTTAGGGTAAAAAACTAGAATTCTGGCCGATTTCCAAATTTTTGTATAGGTCCATGCCATTTGCATGAATCCGGGCTACCGGATCTAAATCTCCTAAAATTTTGTAGGGCCAAAAAAATGACCTTATGAATAATAGCTATGGATTCAGTATGATCGTTCCACCTTTTTTGGTATTTTCAGGCCGATTCTAAATTTTCGTGTGTTGTCCACACCATATACATATATATGGGCTACTGGATCTGAATCCCCTAAAATTTTGCGGGGCTATCAAAAATGACGTAATGAACAATAGTCATGGCTTCGTCATGACTGTTCTTCGTTTCTAGAATTTTAACGCCATCTGCATGAATCCTGGCTACTGGATTCGGATCGTTTAAAATTTTGTTGGGCCATTGATAAGTGGGGATTCTGACTACTTATTAGCGCATTTTAGCTTTCGTTTTAGTCTAAAAGTGTTTAGTTATATTCCCTAAAATTGATGAAATATGCTTAATTGCAGGAGTATTGGAAAACGAGTCACTAAGATAAAATCCAACTCAAGAAGGAGTGATCTGAACTCAAGGACAAAAATCAGGCACAAAAGCTCAAGTGTGGACCGCAGATTTTCATCTAAGGCCACAGAATGTGAAGGAAATTTAATAGAGTCCAAGTGCAAAGTGCAGACCGCACAATTATTGTGCGGCTGCAGAAGCTATGCAAGAGCTAAAGTTCGGAGAGTCTCATTTCAAGCTCAAAAAGAAATGTGGACCGCACAATAATTGTGCGGCCGCAGAAATCAGCCATGCAGCCGCACTCAGAAAATGTGTGGTTCGCAGAAGAGCCCTGTGTGGCCGCACCAAGAATTGTGCGGACCGCAGGATATGAGAGATGCGCCCGTAATCTCGAATTGTGCGGCCGCAGTCCGCAGAGTCAACTCCTGTCAAGACTGAAGAGAAGTGCAGACCGCTCATGGAATTGTGCGACTGCATAACCTCCGAAAGGGCATTTTTGTCCGAAAATTCTAGCTTTGTATAAATAGACTAGTTTCACGAAATTAGGTCAAGTTTTGAATATTCAAAGAGCTGTAGCCATTTTTCTTTGCTTCTTTAGGCAAATTTATCCTATTTTGGTGATTCAACATCGGATTTTTGTATTTTTAGCTTTCAATATGAGTTTTATCATCTTTTCTTCTTTATTTTCTTTTATACCCATTATGAGTAGCTAGATTTTTAACTAGGGTTGTGAACAAACTCTAGTGTGTAAACCTAATGGGTATTTGAATTATGGTTTGTTTATGGATGGGTATTTATTATTTAGCCTTGTTCTTGCTTTTAATTGTAGAATTAATGGTTGCAAACACAAGTTCATGCCTATTTGACTTGGTATCTTCTTGAGAAAGAGAGACTTAGTCTAGAAAAACTTGGCTAACAAGAATTTGGGATAAAATCAAGAGATTGATAGTCTCGATTAAAGGGTTGAGCCTAGATATAGTAAAACCCGACTTGAACATTTTATCAACTATTTTGTTCAATACCCATTTGGACTTGAGAAAGCCAAATTGGGCAAAGCCACTCTCTTACCGAGAGGTATTGAGTGGGTATTTGAGTGTTGATAACTATAATACACCCTGACTAAAAAAACAATCTTTAAAGTTTACAACCCGTTAGGGAAACACCTAGGTGAATGTCATAGTCCTAGGCCTTTTTATATCTTTGAAAAACATCCAAAAATAATATTCTCTAGTTTTGTATCTTTAGAATTGCAATCCTTAGCGTGATTTTAGAAGTACAAACAAAATCATATTTGTGGAAGTGCAATCTAGATACTTTACGTGCTCTATCCAAATATATACTACTAATTCCCATCTCAGGCCCCTGTGGATTCGATCCCGACTCCTTGTTGGGTATTATTATTGCAATCGACCATTTCATAACCTCGAATAGAGGTGTGACTTGGACGAGATCGGCCATCAAAATGACCTAATTAACAAAATTCATGGCTTCGACATGATCATTCCTCGTTTTTTGGCATTTTAGGGCCAAAAAACTAAATTTCGGGCCGATTTTTAAATTTTCTTGTGTTATAGTTCATGTGATCTGCATGAATCTGGGTTACCGGATCCGAATAGTCTAAAATTTTGTGGGACCATCAAAAATGACCCTAACATAATCATGGCTTTGGCATGACCGTTCCTAGTTTTTTGCCATTTTAGTTCCAAAAACTGGAATTCGAGCCGATTTCCAAATTTTTGTGTGCTACAATCCACGCCATCGGCATGAATCTGGGATACCGTATTTGAATCGCCTAATATTTTGTGGCGCCATAAAAAATGGCCTTATGAACAATAGTTATTGATTCGGCATGACCGTTCCACCTTTTTCGGCATTTTAGTAGGCTACCGTATCTGAATCGCCTAAAATTTTGCGGGGCTATAAAAAATGACCTTATGAACAATAGTCATGGATTCAACATGACCGCTCCACCTTTTTTTGGTATTTTTGGGCCGATTCCAAATTTTCGTGCATGAATCTAGGGTACCGGATCCGAAAAAATAACCTAATGAACATGGCTTCGACATGACCATTCTTCGTTTTTGGCATTTTAGGACCAAAAAGCTAGAATTCGGGTTGATTTCAAAAAATTTGTGTGCTACAGTCCATGCCATCTGCATGAATCCTGGGTACTGGATCCGAACCATTTAATATTTTGTCGAGCCATTATCGCGCCCCCCTTTTTCTCTACTTTCGGATTGGTCAGGATTTTTTGACATTTTTGGACAACTCCTTTAAGGAAGAGTGAAGAGAGGAGAGTCGCCACCTAACATGTTTGAGGTGCGATAGGACACCTAAGGGGTTTATCTATAAATAGGTTGTTAACCAGAGACAGAGTAAGGGCTTGAAATTATCCTAAAGGGAAGGTGTTAGGCACCCCTCATGATCCACAAGTGTGGTTCCCAGCCAAACAGCTATTGTGAATTTTGTACAATTAGCAAATAAACAAATATGGCTCAAATAGTAGGGGATTTAGTCTAAGTACACATAATTTTAGAAACAGTTAAAGCTAAAGCTAGATTTTGAAAAGAATTACAATCTAAACATGTTTATGGGAATAAAAGGGTTCCTAGGTTTGTTTATAATATGGATCACATCAATGCAATACCCGTTATGACACTCCTCGAAGAGGGGCTACATGTGGTATTAGCGCACCGGTCATCATATCCATAGTCTACTCTTTCCCACCCCGTGAAGGTAATTAAAGCGCGTGTTGGTCACGAACTCTATCGCATGTTGTTACCTGTCCCTTCCTATTAGTCCCGGAGGAAATTAGGACTCCTATCCTAAAGGGAGGTGCTAGCCAGACCCTCAGGTTTTAAAGGTGAAAATTACTAAGGCGACACATAATAAAACATATAGGACTTCAGCTAAGGGGAAAGCATGGAAAGCAAATAAAGGCTCAGGTATACCTTCGCACATAGTACATAAAAACAACATCACTCATGCACAGTTAAGGTCCATATTAATTCAGAATCCTAAAGCATGTATCTAGGTGATTTAAAAATGTCAAAGAAACATGCCTTTTATTTCATAACTCAGAGATGAAGTCCTAATCAGTTTTTCCTACTGACGTTAAACCTGCTGATGGTTAAGCAGTATACATAAAGAAGCAGACTTCTAATTTTAACAACTTTAATCACCTAAGGCTTGCCTAGGCGTGGGACAGTGCTCAGTAGTTGCCAGGATTATTAAAGAACTGTTTGAATTATATCACTAAACATGTTGTTCTAAATGTCCAGGATTTAGGAATTGTTACCAGTTATGTGAATCTATTTTTATTCATGATTTACTAGATATGCCTAAACAGATGTGAATGCAATCCTAATGGCAGGATATCTAGTGCACAAAAATTCAAAATGACATACATGCAGGACTTAAGCAAGATTTCCTAAATGCATAAATCCTTGAATATGCTTTCAGAATATGCAGAAGAGATGGAACGATCTGTTTATTAGCATTGTTTTTATCCTAAAGCATGATTTTTAAGTAATATGCATATGCTGAAAACAATAGACATAGGACCTAGGAGGCATGGTTTCTAGTGCATGCATGAATCCTAAACGTGGTTTCTATTACGCGATCAAGAATATAAACCTAGGGACATGTTTCTACCCTTTAATAACTATAGCATGCGTAGTACCCATCCCTTTTCACTATCCATCCCCAAAGAATTTTTTACAAATAATTATTACAGGCCTCTGAATACGAATTACATAACTAAAGTAATAAAATAAGAAGTTAACTATAGGGAGACTTCATAATAGGCCCAAGTCTCCAGGTCCTCAATGCCAAGTAATGTTTCACAACGTTTTCATAATTCGGGTGTGTCAGAGTTCCCTAAGGACCACAAGGGATCCTGGGCAGTGCTCACACCCAGATTTCACAGCCAAGATAGAGTAAGTGTAGTGTGGAATGGCCAGCCTTTTGTGTCAAATTTCAGAGGGAGCTCAAAGGTCCCAAGGCAATGCTCACACAGAGGGGGGCAGAACTTAATGATCTAAGAGTAGAGTGAGAGTGCTCGACATAGTTTTGAAAAGGTTAAGTAAGAAAACAGTTTTGAAAAAGGTAAGTAAGAAAACAGTTTTGAAGAGGGAAACTTGATTGAAATAGTTTTATAATAAAGAAGTTTAACCACTAAAAAGGCAGGAACACCAACAAGTTCAACATCACACAAAGGACCAGGAATAGTCCAACAATCACAAGCAGGAGTAATTGGATTTGAGGGACAAATACAGAGCATGTGAGGGAAAACATGTAGCAGGAAGTACACAATCATAAGTTCCTAAGGATTCGGGAGACTGGGGGATACAGTAGGGGTATAGGATTATACTAACATAATAGGACCAAATAGTTCAAGACAGTAGGATTTACCCTAATCAAACTAATGTACCAAACATAGGCATGAAGTCAAGTTCATAAAGACATGCTGGTTATGACAAATAGAGTATAACTTATCATGTGAATGGAGTTCCGGATCCTAGTTACATGTTGAACAACAAAATAATAAGTAACAACAATTAAAAACACAATGCGCAATAGTAGTAGAAACATGTTGGTTTGAGAATTGAAATCTGAATTAGAAAAATTTAGTGAAGTGAAGAAAGCAGTAACACAAACATGAAGTAGAAGATGCACAATAGTTAGCCTTGGCTTGCAGCCGACTAACTTAGAATAATAGTAACTAGCACAGAAAAGAGAAGGAGCAAAGAGTTTTTAGTTGTGAGAGAGAGAGTTGAACATATTAGTTCGTGTCTTGTGCTAATGAGAGTAGGGTATATATAGTTTTGAAAATAGGTAGAAAATAAGGTAACAAATAATAGTTCAGCACAATTATAGAAGTAAACATCAATTAGAATCAAATTAATGTTAAAACTCCCTTTAATTAAGGAGTCATGTACAAACGGTAATAGACAGTGATTAAATAAGGAAAGAGAATCGTGTAAGAGCTGATTTTAACATATAAGAAGCAGCATAAGTATAGAACATGTAAGCAAGGCCAAATTCAGAATGTTCTAATTAAGGAAAGATTTGAGAATCAATTTAACAACCTAGAATAAGGCAGGAAATAATTTAATTCTTGAAACCAGTAGGAGAGCCCTCGAGTGAGGTTTGAATTACAGGAAATCATCATTAATCAGAAAAAGTATCATACATTTAAGGAAATACTCAAAATCAGTGGAGAACAAAATCAGTGAAATGTCAATCATAGAGATTGGGATTCACAAATAGAATATAGTACTGATATAGCCTAGACTTATGATGATAAACGTAATAAGCATATAATAGACAAAAATCATAACCCTAAGAAGACAAGTTGGGTAAAATCATATACAGAATTAGGAACTCGTATAGAACATAGTCTAAATCAACGTGCTAAACATGATGTAGGCAGAATAAGAAGCATCAGCAACATTGACGGACAAAAATAAGGTAAAATCACAGAATAAGCAAGGACAATTGCAGCCAGAAACCCTAACAAACAAATCATGAAGTAAAAATATCAAAATCATGAAGTACTCATGAAAGCACAGTAGTCATAATAGAATAGGTAAACATATTATCGCAAATAAGCTCAGAACCATAGATTGAAACCAAAAAATTGGGGGGGGGGGGTGTTTAATAAAAATGAATCGAACAAAGGGAAAAGCTTAAATCATGTTTAAACACGATGAGAATCATAAAATAATGATAAGAAATCATATAGAGAACTGTTTTGAAAAAGGATTTAAAAACCCTAGTTTGAAAAAATGAAGAATCATTTAGGAAACTGGAAAATCTTTGAGGAAAACATGGAAATAACTCGTAACATGTATAGATCTGTTACAGATCTAGAAGAATCGAGAGTTTAGAAGTTAGGGTTTCGAAGAGAAAACCCAAAGAAAAGGAGAAGTAACTCAAAATCATAGGTGTTAACCGGAAAGTGGTAAGATCTTACTCGGACGGCCATGGATGGCCAGGAAAATGGAAATGGATCATAGGAGGTGAGTGAGCCGCCTATGGTTCACTTGAGGGCTTCAATAGCGGTGACACACGTTTAAGGAGGGAGCCATGAGGCCGGGGTGGTGAAACCACCATAATTTCCGGCAAGGCGACGACCGGAGAAGGGGGAATAGGTTTAGTAGAGGGAGTCGAGGAGACAAGATAGTTGAGAGAGAGGAGAGAGTTGATACGGCGGAGTGAGTGAGGGGAAAATGAGAGAGGGGGAGTGAGTGGGTTGGGGTCCGGGTGAAATTAGGCTAGAATTGGAATTAAAGGTGGCTATTAGTTAAATACCCGTTAAAAATAGATAAATAATTAATAAAAATAGCTAATAATTATATAAAATGAAATTAATGTTAAATAAATGAAATTAAAGTAATTAACTAATATTAAAATATAAAATGACTAATTATTGAACTAAAATGGTATAAAATGTACAGTTAGGCTATAACTGCAAAAATGGTTGTAATTATAGCTAAATAATGCATAATTGGATATTATTGAAATAATTAAATCCTAATAGGATTAAAATGATATATTAAGCTAGAAAATATTTTGAAATTATTTATAATATAATTTATGAATAACTATTGAATTTAAAATACTGAATAAATTGGAAAAGAAATTAATAAAATATGGAAAATTATGGGAAAATACCAGTTATTATAAAAAGTGATTTTGAAGGCACATATGCAAATTTTAAAATAGTTTGAGGAAAAATTGGGTATCAACAGCTGCCCCTCTTTACCCGGGAAGGATGAAACAGTTGTCGGGTAAAGATATGATGGCCAATTTTGACCGAGTGAAATGGTTAGGAGAGATTCCGGCCGCACCCTGGTTTCTGAGTTGCCTACATATACCTGGTTTTATAGAAATCAGGTCTTATGTAGTTCTGGAGTCATCAGTGAAGTATACCGATGAAGTTTCTTATAAGAACGAACACAACGTGGTTAGGAGAACTGGAGCGGAACCGATCCTACCGGAAGGCAGTTTGCTCTTCGGATTACCTACAAATAAATAATACAAGCATATATTGTGCGTAATTTAAACATGATGCAAATTCCCTTTTGACCATGAATGATGTCTTCAGACGGTTAAGGATGACGTCCTGGGCTATGAATTGATTGATGCAGGATTCACAGGCCATGAAAATGATGTTCTCGGGCCATGAGGATGGTGCCTCCGAACCATGATGCCTTTGAATAATGATATGCAGAGGTTGAAAGAGATCCTCAGGCCATGGCATGGTGTTCTCGGACCATGAAAATAGTGCCTCCGAACGATGACGCCTTTGGATGAGTTGGCAATATTTTAGACCGTGCAGATGCAATAGAATGATGCTGACGAGACAGAGCTTAGTCTTGCGAATAAAAGGGCAGAGCTTAGCCCGAAAGGAAAATGAAGTAAATAGTTCTTGAGACAGCGGTTAGTCTCGAAAGGTAAATTGGAGGCAGAGCTTAGCTTCGGAAGGCAGAATGGTAGCCTTATGCAATGCAGATGGAGACAGTGCTTAGTCTCGGAAGGCAGAATGGTAGTCTTATGCAATGATGTAGATGGGGGTAGAGCTTAACCTCGGAAGGCAGAATGGTAGCCTTATGCAAAGATGAAAATGCAGATGGAGACAGCGTTTAGTCTCGGAAGGCAGAATGGTAGCCTTATGCAACGATGTAGATGGAGATAGAGCTTAAACTCGGAAGGCAGAAAGGTAGCCTTATGAAAGAAATAAAATGACAGTGGAATTCTTAGCTGGTGATGAATTGCAGCATTGTGATTATTGAGAGCATTGTGACTGCGGAGCATTGAGGCATGTACGAACGTCGGCAAGTGCAGCAGATTTGAGAGTCGTATTTTGGACAACGTTTGTCCCCTGGGCGGACAGTTCGTTTAGGGATTTTGCAACCTTAGTGCCTGCAACCAAAGAAAGATCATGAGTTCTATAAACGGGGGGTTAGTTCGTAGCCCCGCTGGCTTTTCTTGATTTACTGGGCTCGATCTGATGATACTGTCTGTATTATTGGGGTAGCGTTTCTAAACAAAGCGGTTTCAAAAACAAACATGCATGATTTTGTAAGAACATAATGTATAATTAAAAAATAATTTTGGGATGAACCGATGAC
>MDKI01074608.1:0-24018 GCA_005239505.1 Nicotiana paniculata
TTTAAAGGATTAATGCATTTACTAAGTTTTAGAATACATAATTGTTATCTTATAATAGGTGATAATGAAGTGGGTCTTATTTATTTTGTTCGTTTCTCTTTTTTAATTAGCATTGTTGAGTTCTCTTGTTAGATTAGCAAGTCAGTGGTATGCCTATGTGATTTTATCTTAAAGTTTGTATGTTAAGAAGATTAGTTTAAGTTGAATATACACATAGGTGTGGAGTGTTGGGCCATATGATTTTGATTTTAGATTAAATGAGTTATGGGCTTATAAAAATTGATTATAAAAATAAAAAAAAAATTTGTTGGAACGACACATGGGCTTCCAACTGATGTAGCATGCCACCTTAGTTCTTGAGACTATTATTTTCTCCTTTTCATTCTAATGAATTGAATTGGGTCATGCACTTGGGTTGGGTCAACATCCTGCCCATTTTCCTTTTTTTCTAACATCAAAGCTTGTTTAAACTTAATTAATTTTCATAAAAATCAAGTTTTTTTTTTGGTAACTAAAATGATTTAACAACTTAATCACCTTAATAATTAATTTAAAACGCTAGGCAACTAGTAGGCGCGTTTTAACCTTTTTTCACTCACGGACTCGCTTGCGTAGCGTGATGTTTAATATTCAATAAATTAATCGAAAAATCTCGTACCTCATCCAATGGTTGTAGTTAATTTCTAATTTAAGTGTTCTCATAATCGCGGATTCGCTTGTGTAGCGCGATAGTAACTTTTAATAAATTTCAAAAATTAATTTCTTCAAGTGTAGTAATTATTTTTTTTTCTTTTCAAAAAGTAATATGTACTAATAATCATTATCCTAACTGCGGATTCTCTTGCGTAGCGCTGTTACAATAAAATTAATAAATTTTGTCTCGATCACGCATTCACTTTGCGTAGTGTGGTTACGACGTCTTATTATTCAAAAAATTTCTTTAATTTTTTCTAGTAATCCATAAATAAAAGTAGATAGGTGTAATATAAAAAATCATATAAATCACATTTTGTCCAAATTAATTCAACCTGAGTTTAAGTCAATAAAGCGACCGTGCTAGAACCACGGGACTCGGGGAATGCCTTACACCTTCTCCCCGATCAACAGAATTCTTTACTCGAACTTTATTTTCGCGGATCGATTAAAAATAGAGTCAAACCTTCTTTTGACTAGGGATTCAAATAAATGGTGACTTGGAACACCGAAAAAATCAATTCCAAGTGGCGACTTTGTAAATAAAATAATCCCTACTCAAATTTGTCACTTTAATTGGAAAAACTCTTTAACCCACAATCCATAACACATAGATCTTTTGGGGGTTGAAAAGGGATGTAACAGCCAGAACATATCTGTAAGGCTGTAATCCAATAATTAGCGAAGTTTTTTAAATCCGCCGGTGATATATACACGAAATACATACAGGATAATCATTAGGACCATCATACTTGCCGACCATTGATGAACTGATCGGATTAACCAACCAAAATTGGCTTCAATCATTATGTATTGATGCAATTCTTCGGCAAATATATTCATTCAAACTCAATATTTTTTTATGCCGGTGCATAGACATATAGTAAAAACTCACTAAATTTCAACCAATATCATTTTTTAAACCCATAAAACATACAATGACTTTCGTGCTAAAAATCTCAAATATATAAATAAAATTAAATATACAATAGAGTTGATGCACCTCCTCAATCAATCAAAAGACATTAGTACTAGCAAGTAACTCTTAATTTTGAATGTCCTATAGGCTACTAAAAAACCGTAAAGACAAAATAACAAAATACTAGTCAAAATACTTGATTATGTGTTTATCGTAGTGGTTGGAGTTACATAACTAAGGATACTATAGTACTGGAAGGGTTTTTAATTGTACCAGCAAAACCGCCCACAGAATTAGTTTACTTGTAAAAATCATGAATTTTAAGTAAATCATGTTTTATTGCTTAGAAAATAAAATAAAAAATAAACGAGAAGTACAAGGGATCAATTTCACGCATGGTTATCAAGGACGGATCTAGCATAATAACTATGGGTTCCCGTGAACCTCAGTAGCTTTTGTTTAGATCCTGTATTTTGTATTGAAAAATCTATAAATTTAAAAAATATTTAGTTTGAAACTCAGTCCGTTAATCTAGTTATTATTATATATTAACTTGAGACTTTTTAAAAACTCATAAACTTAAAATTCTGAATCTGCCTTTCATGATTACGGAATTTTTTATTAACGATCACACTCACTAGTGTTGAATTGTAAACCCTTATTAAAGACTAAAGTTAAATGGACTTTTAAAGATTTTATCGTTATTTAATATTTATCAGCTACTTTAATCAGTTAAGTCGGATGGGTTCTTAATCACACATTTTTCACTTATAATAATACGCATATTTGGGAAGAAGCCTCGATGAACTACGTACAAAAAGTATATAAAAAAAATCTGAGTTTTAATTGCCAAAAAACATGTAAATGCTGACGTTGTTATCGAGAAATATGTCAAATTAATTAAGTAAAAGGAAATACTCTGAAAAGAGTAATAATTTCAAGTTGTGAATTTTTTTTTATTTTACTGAAATGTTGAAATGCAATGATTAAATATAAATTTGGTAGAGATTCACATGGGGTGATGCTGCAATATTTTGCGTCGTAGGGATCTGATTTTCAACGTATTAATATATTAATTTTACATATTGTGACAGCGTCTAAAATGTTTTAAGATTTTAGTCATAAATATTTTTTCAAATACAACTGTTCTAAAATCAATTCTCACTAAATCAAATCTGAGTGAGCCCATTATTATTTTTCATATAAACGAGTGGTCCTAATTCTTCAAGCTAATTAAGCATACAATTAATCAATAACAAAACATAACTAGATTTACAATAAAATTATAAGAAACACATGAAATGAGATGACTTTATATTCATCACTAATTAGGTAAAGATTTAATTAGCTGGCAGGATATTAGGTTTAATTAATTTAATGATAACAACTACCATCTAGAGATCATGACATGTAGTTTTGATACTACAAGGAAAAATAGTGATTAAGATGTGCTTATAATTAATCTTCAACATATTTCCTTGTATTAATTGTACTATGTTTTCTTGTTCATGATCCCATGTAATGCTAGAGGTCGGGTAGGGATTTTTCACTAAAGGGAGTTAAAACAATTAAATATTAGAAGAAATTAAGGGATTTAACATATATTAAAAAGAATTCCTATCTAACTACACAATATAATTTTTTGACAAAGAGTATCAATAGACACTAGCTAGAGGCGAACTCAGAACGAAATTTGTGGATCATACATCGATTTTTATTTGAATATGCATACCTACATATGAAAATTTTAAAAACTAAAATATATACATATAATAAGAGAAAAACTGTCACGACCCAATTTCGGAGTCGTGATGGCGCCTGTAGTGGAACCAGGCAAGCTGCCCTTTTTAACTAAGCTAAATTCAATTTCCAGTAAGAAATTATTGATAATACTAAGAGTTTGAAGTTTAAACGAAATTATTGATAATACTAAGACTCTGAAGTTAAAAACAATATTTGAAACAAAAATTTAAAATTTTCAACTCGGATCCGGTGTAACTCAGTCATGAGCTACTATAACATAAAGTAAAGAAAAGGAGAAATGGACAACATTGTCTCAAAATAAAGAACAACAGGTAGAATAAGAAAGAGAAGACGAGGTCGCGATCGCCAACTGCTACCTCGACAACTCCAATGAAAACTCTGACAGCTGCTCAATATCCGCTACCGGGTTCCGGTGTACCTGGATCTGCACACAAGGTGCAGGAGTTAACGTGAGTACAACAACTCAGAAGTAACGAACCCAAATTATAGGCTGAGAGGTAGTGACGGACAAAACCTCAGAAATTACAATAAACAATATACAGAAATTAGACATGCTAACAGTTTATCAGAATAAGTAAATATGCCAAGTAAGCCAGTATACTTTACATGCCATCATGAAAATATATGTATGAAACCAGTGTGGATATGCACATAGTTCTCACAACCCTCACACAGCAGTCCACTCAGTATTGTATATGGCTCTCAGGCCTAGGGAAAAGTCCATCCCGGAATGTACATAATCATTGGTGACCGTAGTCACTCTGTACTGAGGAAAAAGGCCAATCCATCCCCACGGAAAAAGTCCATCTCCGGAATACAACACTCGGACAAGATCCATGTCCATGGACGATCCATCCGTCACATAACATCCACTTCGGACACGATCCATGCCCAGGGAAAATCAATACCTCACATAACATCAGCATCGGGCAAGATCCATGTCCAGGGAAGATCCATCCCTCATCATCAATGCGCTCACTGGGGGTGTAAAGACTTCGGAGGGGCCCTAGTGGCCCAAGCGCTATATCAAGCCAACGAAGGCATGATTTAATATCGCTGCGGTGAGCAGTCCGATCTCATAACTGTCTCAATAACAGGCTCTCGGCCTCACTCAGTCATTACTTTTTAGTCTCACTCACATGGAACACATATGCCTCCATCATCCAAAAACAACGATAAGTATGCATATAATTAACAACACTGAGACTGAGGTATGAAGTGATATGCTATAACAGGACTGAGTACATGAAATCAAATAATTCACAAACTGAGACAGTAATATACGACCACTCGGGTCTCAGCATTTTCGGCGTGAAGCCTAGCATTTATACTTAACATGATTTCTAACAGGTTCACACTTACCACATTAACAGAAGCACAAATATCATCAGGGAATAATCATTAAGCGGTGCCATGGGGTAATCTAGGCCACAAATACTCGGTGCACGCCTGCACGCCCCTCACTTGGCATATGCGTCACCTCAACAATAGTCATAAATCATTTAGTTCGGGGTTTCGAACCCTCAGAACCAAGTTTGAAAAGGTTACTTACCTCAAAACCGGCTGAAATACTATTCCGCAGTGCCTTTGCCTCTAAATTCGGCCTCTGAGTGCTCCAAATTTATCAAGTTCAGATTTTTATCATCAAATTATGCTCAAGGAATGAATTCCAATTGAAAAGTACCAAATTTAGCTCAAAACCCGAAATTAGTCAAAACCCGACCCCCGGGACCGTGTCCCGAAACTCAAAATTTTTTATACAAAAATATTCTTCATCATCTAACGAGTCCGTAAATATAAAGAACACTAAAATCGGAGTTCGTTTGACTCCTCAAACCAATCCCTAAAGGTCTCATAATCTCGAGCTCTAAATCCACCTTTTCTATTGATTTTCATGAATTAAATGCTGAGATTGTGTTCTATAATCACCCATAAATGAGTTTTAATGATCAAAACACTTATCTCTATGAAGAACACTGATTCTCCTCTTCAAAAATCGCCTCAAAAGCTCTTTTCCCGTACAAAAATGGTGAAAAAGTGGGTTATGGTCGCGGATTAATTTAATATAACTGCCCAGGGTTTTATAAAATACCCTGTGCGGTCGCACGCACCCAGGCGCGTTCTCATATTGCCTTCCTCACTCCCTCACGCGATCGCACCACATTGCACGCGATCGCACTACCCATTTCCTCCTTGGCCAGCCACGCGCCCAACACAGTGCGATTGCACCTTCCTTCATGCGATCGCACTGCCTTCTCTCCCTCTACTCAGCGATCACACCTCTTCACCTGGGATCGCACAGAACAATTTCTTGGGCCTCACCAACTATCCTATGTGATCGCATAAGACACCACGCGATCGCATAGAGGAAAATCCTACCTGCAACACACCAGCAAAAACAACAGTTCTTCTAAGGCTAAAAATACCCGCTAACCACCCGAAATCAATCCCGAGCCCCTCGGGACCCCAATCAAATTTACCAACACATTATAAATGATCATTCAAACTTAGTTGCACTCTCAAAACACTAAAAATAACATCGGGTTCAAGCCTAAGAACTTTGAAAATTTTAAAATCCACCAACGATGTCGAAACTATCCAAAACAACTCCGATTGACCTGAAATTTTGCAGACATGTCCAAAATGACATTACGAACCTGTTCCAACTGTCGGAATTCCATTCCGACCCCAATAGCCTAATTTCCACTGCCGACCAGAAATTACCAAAACTAACTTTCGCCAATTCAAGCCTAATTCTACACCGATCGTCACAAAAATATTCCGAACACACTCCTAAGTCTCAAATAACCTAAAAAAGCTATCTAAGCCATAAAATTCGCATCTTGAGGTTATTTACCAATAAGTCAACTCTCAGTTGACTTTTCCAACTCTAAGGCTATTTTTAAAGACTAAGTGACTAAATTCTCATTATAATTATTCCGATTCTAAGCCTACCAACTCTAACACATCAAGAAAGGTTTAACCAAGCTATGACGAGGCAATAACAGTAAATATAAATGCAGATTCTACGTAACGAACGACCGGGTCGTTACAATAATACTTATTCTTGAATTCATGGACTCTAGATTATGAATTCTTTGTGCTACCATTACTAGCTCTAAAAAGGATAGTCCGGCGACCTAAGCTGTAACGATCCGGCCGGTCGTTCCGAGAGTTTAGCATGTTTCCCCTATTTGTGCTTCATTGCTTATGTGGTTCATCTCTTTTGTGTGGTGTTGGGTTGGTTCGCTCGGGTTCAAAGTGATTGTGGAGAGAAAAGGAGACACTTAGTCTCTTAGCTTGGTTCAATAGTTGGAAAAGTCAACCGGAAGTTGACTTATAGGTATATGATCTCGGAATGGAGTTTTTGTGTTTCAGATGATTTCATTAGCTGATTTGGGACTTAGGAGTATATTCAGAATGTTATTTGGAGGTCCGTGATAGATTAGACTTGAATTAGCGAAATAGGAGTTTTGGCGATTTCCGGTCGGTATTGAAAAATTAGCTATCGGGGTCGGAATAGAATTCCAAAAGTTGGAACAGGTCTGTAGTGTCATTTGGGATATGTGAGCAAAATTATAGGTCATTCGGATGAGGTTTGGTCAGATTCGACATCGTTGGCGAATTTCGGAAGTTTAGAAATCCTTAGGCTTGAATTTCGAGTAAATTGGGTAACTTGATGTTGGTTTGAGTGTTCCAAGGGTTCGACTTAGTTTTTGTGTTGATATATAACGTGTTGGTATATTTGGTTGAGGCCCCGAGGGCCTCGGGCGTGTTTCGGATGGTTAACGGATTGGATTTGAGAAGATTGAACTACTGAAAATGGGCTGGTGTAATTCTTCTGGTGTGGCCGCACCTGCGGATGGGGAGCCGCAGGTGTGACGATCGCAGGTGCGGTTATGGATCGTAAATGCGGAAGATGAGGCCTGGGCAATTGAGCGCATGTGCGGAAGGGAGGCTCGCTCCTGTGAGCCCGCAGGTGCGAAGGGGCAACCGCAGATGCGAAGTGGCGTAGGTGAGTTTCGCAGATGTGCACCTGGGACCGCAGGTGCGAGTTAAGTGTCCGCAGGTGCGGAATCCCCGGCAGAACCTATATAAGTTGCACTTCGCGAATTTTCTCATACTTCACCATTTTTAAAGACGGGTTTGGAGCTTTTTGAGGGATTTTGAAAAGGGATTCAAGGGAAACACATTGAGGTAACAATTTTGAACCTAATACTCGATTCTATGTTGGTATTTAGCTGATTAATCATGAAATTAGTGGGGTTTAATGGTGTAATTTGAGGGATTAGGGCTTGAAGTTCTAGACTTTGAATTAAAGATTTGAGGGGCCATTTGTTGTCGGATTTTGGTGTATTTGGTATGTATGAACTCGTGAGAGTGTAAGAATTCCAGTTTTGTAATTTTTATCGAATTTCGAGATGTGGTCCTGGGGGGTCGGATTTGGCAAATTTCGATTTTTGGTTGAATTTGATAATTTGCGAGTGGGCTTCGTTCCTTAGCATATATTAATGATGTAGATATGATTTTTGGTAGATTTGGAGTAATTACAGGCCGAGTTTTGAGGTGAAGGCATTGAGGGCTAGGATTTTAGCCGGTTTTGAGGTAAGTAATATTTCCAAACTTGGTTCTGAGGGTTTGAAACCCCGAACTATATGCTATATGATTATAATTAAGGTGACGCACATGCAAAGTGACGGGCGTGCAGGTGTGCACTAAGTAATTTGTGGCCTGGCTTATCCCATGGCACTGTCTAGTAGCTATTCCGGATTTATATCTGCACTTTTATTGATGTGGTTAATGTGAACATGCTAGAAATCATGCTAAGTCAAACGTTAGGGCTTTACCCCGAACATGCTGAGACCCGAGTGGTCGTATATTGTTGTCTCCTTATGTGTTTATTTGATTTTGTATACTCAGTCCTGTCATAGTACATCATTTCATGCCTCAGTCTCGGTAATTGTTGATTTCATGTATATTTATCATTTTTTCGGGCTAGTTCATGCATTTGTGCGCCCATGTGAGCGATACTAGAGAGTAATGACTGAGTGATGCCGAGAGCCTGTTATTGAGATAGTTATGGGATCAGACTGTACACTGCATTGATACTCTGATCATGCCTTCGTTGGCTTGATATAAAGCTTGGACCAGTAGGAGCCCCTCCGGAGTCTTTACACCCCCAGTGAGCGCATTGATATTGAGGGATGAATCTTCCCTGGACATGGATCTTGTCTGAAGTTGATGATATGTGAGGGATGGATCGTCCCTGGATATGGATCTTGTCCGAGTATTGTATTCCGGAGATGGATCTTCTTCGTGGAGGCTAGATTTGCCTTTTTCCTCAGTACTGAGTGACTACGGTCACCGGTGTTTATGCATATTCCGGGATGAATTTTCCCTGGGCCTGAGAGTCATATACAGTACTGAGTGGACTTCTGTGTGAGAGTTGTGAGCGCTATGTGCATTTCTACACTATTGATACATTGGCATGTAGGATACTGAGATATACTTGGGTTACTCATCATATCAGTCATATTCTGTTTTCATTATCTATTGAAATTGTGAGCATGCCTAAATTCTGTGTACTATTTTCGTTACAATTATTGAGGTTTAGTCCATCACTACCTCTCAGCCAGTAGTTTGGGTTCGTTACTTCTGAGTTGGTATACTCACGTTACCTCCTGCACCTCGTGTGCAGATCCAGATACAGCGGGACCCGGTAGTGGTTGTTGAGCTGCAGTCAGAGTTCCTTGGAGATATTGAGGTAGCAGTTGGCGATCGCAGCCTCAATTATCTCCTTCTCTATCTGCCTGTCTTATTTAGTTATTTCAGACCACTTTATGTCGACATTGTATTTTGATATTCGATGTAGTAGCTCATGACTTGGTAACACTGGATCTGGGTTCGGGTTTCCTCTTACTTATGTTTTCAATGATGATTAAACTCTTAAATGCTTTATAAGCATGAGACTTTTGCTGCAAATATAATGGATTTTTCTGAAATTATCTGGTAACAAAAGAAATGTGTAGCTTGACTGATTTCATGATAGGTGCCATCACGACGATGGTTTTGGGGTCGTGACATAAGCTTCCGCTATGTGCGGAATACGGAAAAAAATTAAATCACAAGGATCTATCGTACACAACCTTATCCTGCATTATAGCTCTAGGAGCATATAATATTAATTTCCGATTAATTTGGTTTCATAGTGTTTAGTAGGAGGTAGCGTAACATGCATTGACTACCAAGTTAATGATTATTGTATTGATTAGGGAAGACAAATTAGGATTAAAATTATGTCGTTTTGGAAACTCTTGCGTGGTGACACCTCTACAGAAATAGACTAATGAACTCAACTAAAATCACAACATGCTCATGTCTACTGTTTCTTCCGTTTCATATTAACAGTCATGGTTACTAAAAATATTGTCTTAAATTAGTTATTATTTTAAAAATTTAAAACAAAATTGATTGTCTTTTTTCTTTTTTTTTTACCTTAGTAATAATTGTTCTTGAAAATGAATATAACACATAAGTAAAATAAATATCCAATGAAGAGAGATTATATCTTAAGACATAAATAAGGGTAATAGTCCAATCCCTTTCCTAATTAATATTTCTTGAGGAGCATGTAAAAGAGAAACACAACATATAATATGAGACAGAGGGAGTAATCAATTAATATTGATTAACTTTAGATTTTGCATATTACGAAAAATTAAAAGTAATCATTAAAGGTTGTAGTAGAATGATAAATATTCATTCATTCTGAATTTAGAGCTTAGAAGTATCATGTAGTATAGAATCATCCTTGATAGGGCATACTTTAAGACTAATTTTTGGTGTGACTCCGGATTAATCGGGCCCTAAAATACGTACAAAAAAAGAACTATAAAAAGAATAACAATTGCTAAATGAACATGTCTATAATAAGATATTTTAATAAGTTCCCTATCAAGTTGATGATTATAACTGAGATGGCTTGTAAGGACATCAGTCATAATAACTTGTATATGTATAATTTAGAGAACTCATTTAACTAAGCTTTTCATAAAGAAGACGTCCACATGATATGACTTCTTACCTAAACAAATATCAAATTCAATAACATACAAAACCAACTATGTAAGAACATATTTTTGTTTTACCGAAGTTCAAAGACAGATCCATGATTTAAAATTTATGGGTTCAACTTTAAGGTTTTTAATATTGAACCCATTATATTTTTAAAGCTATGTGTTTAGATCTACTATTTGTTCGAGTTTTAGTGAATATTTACACATAAGTTTATATTCCGCATCAAAATTTATTGGTTCAGTTGAACCCGACTCTTTTACCTTGCATCCGCCCCTGCTGAAGTTTGATATTTGTATTGGAACGCCGACTAATTCAAAATCGCAATACATAAGATTCATTAAAAGGAAAAATATTCCATAGCAAAAAAAATTTAATTTTCAACTCAACCTCAAAATATTTAATTAAGGGTGAAAAAATTTTATGCTTAAAAGAAAGTGAATAATCTCTATGTAAGGAACACAAGAGGGGGATAAAGAGAGGGAGGAATGTCAATTTAATTAAGCCTTGTTGAAAAATGATAATGACACATGATTGATAAGACAAGGTGAATAAAATATAGATGATTCTAGTATATGTATATATTTAAAAAAATTATCTAGCTATACAATGTAATTTTTCATAAAAAGGAATATCGATTGACACCCCTTAAATATATATGGCTTCACCATTGTATATTTTAATTTTTCTATTATGACTCATTAACATAGGTGGAGCCAAGATTTAAAGTTCACGTGTTTTGAATATGCTATGAAACTCATAGCTTGTCTTAGGTAGTGGGTTGACAATTAAATATTTATATAATTATATTTGATGAATTTTTTAATATAAATATAATATTTAAGTAAAATTAATTAGTTCGGCTGAACCCCGCACCTAATAGGCTTGCTCCACCTCTTCTCAATATTGATGTAACAATTTGTAGATTATAATCTATAACATTTATAATATTAGGACCACTGTTATTTACCCGTATAACAAAATGTTCCTATGATACATGACATATGTAGATAAGATCAGTACAAAATTATAGATGCCATCTTACCAAGTAGGGGAGGGCTCTCGGATAGTTTGGATTAGGTATGAAAATTTCATTTGAATTTTTAGTTTTCGGATTAAAGAAATGACAATTCAGATTCAATCTAAATAAGTTTGGATTGGATCGAATTTTTTAAGTTTAATTTCAGATTAATCGGTTTGGATATTTTGAATTTTCGATTTTGAGCTCATAAATTTAGATATTTCTTCTTTTTACAAAAATAAATATCAAAATAATGTATTCATGTTAAATTATTTGAAAAGTATTTCATTTCTCGCCGCAATCATCCAAATAAAATATTCAAATAATGAAATTATTATCACGAAAATGCAATAGAGACATTAATATGGCCGATAAGAAGTAGCAATAGTAAAATCATATCCAAATAGAAAGTATTCTGACAGTAACTTACTAATTAATGTTAAATATGTGAGATAATATCTAAGGAGTATGGTATTAAACGTATTACTATTATCATAGGGATAATGAACCAAATGTAAAGTATAAAAATTTCGAATTTTCGAATATTCAAAAATTCAAAGTAACAAATTCAATATCCAATTCAAAATTCAAAATTTTTAAAAATTAAATCCAAAATCTAATCCATGAACCGAAAATCAAAACCAAAAATCTAAAAAATTCTAATTTAAATTTGAATTTTGGGTTTCACCAAACTATGCCAACCTTGTTACCAAGTAGTTGTCAAGTGCACTTTGTCTAGTTCATCACTCAATTAGCCAAGTAATTAATTGTCAAAAAAGCTTTTGCATGGTTTTTTTGAATATTAAAACAAACGTGTCACCACGTGGTATCTACTTGTTTTACCCTTCAACAGTTGTCACCAAATTTTGTTTTTAATACCATTTCAAGAATTTTTTTTTCTATATATAGCCCCTATAATCCTTTTACTCAATTCCTACTTTACTCTCTAAATCTTAGTTTCTTTAATTTTCTTTTTCTTTTTTCATTTTGTGGATGGATAATATGGAGAATCCTTTGCATTTAAAGTCATTGAATCACATATCAGTAGTATGCAGATCTGTTGAAAAATCTCTTGATTTTTACCAAAATATTCTTGGATTCTTTCCAATTAGAAGGCCTGGTTCTTTTAAATTTGATGGAGCTTGGTGAGTAATAGATTAATTAAACTTTATATTTATATATGTAAATCTTTATTTTTAAGCTGGTTAAAATCTTAATTAAGGTACTAATTAAATTAACCACATATAGTGATGATATATTAACTACAAGTGACTTGAATTTGCAGGTTGTTTAATTATGGGATTGGGATACATCTTTTGCAATCTGAGGATCCAGACAACATGCCCAAGATTAGCACCATTAATCCAAAGGACAATCACATTTCTTTCCAGGTACCGTCAAACCTCTCTATAACAACTTTCTTTTCTATAACAGTCTCGTTTGTTCGAATATTTTTAGATGTTATAACGAAGATATATTATAACATAACATAAAAATTGGTTTCGAAAAAATTTGGCTTTCATAGAGTAGTGTTGTTATATATGGATGCCGTTATAGAGAAGTTTAACTGTATACACAACCTTATGTGAACATATATATATATATATATATATATATATAAGATTTATGATTTTCATTTATCCATTTAATGAGAAAATAAAAAATAATGGGTGAAATACATATAACATCATCAAATTAATGGGTGGAAATTAGAACTAAAATTGTTTATTAATTATTGGTTGCAGTGTGAGAGCATGGTAACAGTAGAGAAAAAGCTAAAAGAGATGGAAATAGAGTATATAAAGAGCAGAGTTGAAGAAGGTGGAATTTACGTTGATCAACTATTTTTCCATGATCCTGATGGTATGATGATCGAAATCTGCAACTGCGATAACTTGCCGGTGATTCCACTTTCCGGCGAAACTCTCCGGCCGTGCTCAACTCTCCGTTGCAGCATGCAGCAGCAGAAAATTCAACAGCTTGTCTAATTATTATTATTATTTTTTTTTTTAAAAATAAAAAAGTTAAAAGAAGTATTACTATGAACATTTGTTCCACTTGGTGTTCAGAATATGTTGAACTCATTATTTTTGTATTTTTGTGTCTCATATATTCAGAGATTAAAACTTGGGATGTCTGCTTTTTAATTTGTCTTGTTTGTTTATTTCAAAGTGTTAAGGTTTTATCAATAATTTCGGGCAAGTTGCACATTTGGTTATATTTCTTAGCTAAATATATAAAAATATGTATATAACGTATATATTTTGGTAATAAATGTGAAATATTTCCATACCAACAACAAAATTGATAAGAAAAAACAGCTAATTACACAATTTGTGGAATAACACTTGATATCTACTAGTAGCTTTTTTTTACCCTACAACATCTCTAATCTACACTTAATCTCCTGCTCTACACTTGATCTTCTGTTGTATTTGTTCTATGACAATATTGCTATTTACAGTTATATTTCTAAACTGCTTCCAACTCACCCCCATACCCCCACCCTCACCTCTACCACCCTAACCCCCCGCCCCACCCCCTATATTATACTCTCTCCACAATCCACATAGACAACTAGTATACATCATCATCCATTGGCACTTAATTGCAACCTATGAAGCCTCTCCTTTATAGTCAGCGGCATGTCTCGATAAGCAAGCCAAAGAATAAATCTCTACTTTGATACTAGTACCCTAGTCCTTTATAGCTCGTCTTAAGGAATTAGTGGCGAAGTCAGAAATTTCTCTAAAAGTGTTCAAACTTGAAAGTAATAAAAATAATACTGAGTATTCAATATATATTATATACCTTTAAAATCTATTATTTTACCTATATATATATATATATATATATAGTAATTTTTTTGACGATCTTAACTAAATGTAACTTGCGCCCCTGTTTGGAGTAAACATGTATACGTTTCCTTGCTGATACTATTAGCTTATCAACACTTTCATGGAATTCAACCTTTTCCAGTACCAGCTATAATCTACTGGTGGTTGATGCTCCCATGCCATTATATTTTCCAAGAGTTGTTTTATGCTTTTCCTGTGTGGAACATTGATCTTGAATATTTTCGTAGTTGTTTGAGCTTTCATGTTGTTGGGCAAAATGCAAAATTGCCTGTTCTGCCAAATCTAATTGCAAAATTGACTACTTATTATTTTAAAGAACAACTAAAAATATACATTTCTTAAAGTTGTTGCCAAGTAAACCCCGACATCGAATTGGGCCGCGGATTCTGATTATTTAGTAAAAATTGCACGGGGCGCTCTATTTAGACGCTCCTTTTTTACCTGTAGCCGTTTTATATTTATGTTTGCATCCGTACCGGTTTTTGTTAAAAATCTTTTGAAAAGATAATTTTACCCTTTTTATTAAAAGACTACTTTCTCTTCAAGTAAACCCCTGTCCTCTAATTTGCAAATACTCTCTCTCTCCCGTTCTTTGCTTTTACGAAATCAAAACAATTATCGTCATTGTTTTTTGATTTTTCAACTGTTTGTTCGCCAACAATATTACGTATAATCACAGGTACATTGCAGTAACTTTACGATTTAATTTCTGGGTTTTGTTTGTTTTTGTGATAGTCATGTTCTATAGGTTTTGTTTGTTTTTGTGATATTCATGTTCGATAGTTTGTTAGGGTTTAGTTTTATAGTGACTTTTGTCATGTATACCTTAATTTTATGGAGCTGATGTTTTTGTGTTTAATTATTGGTGTTAAATTTGTGCTTTGCTGAAGTTTTTTGTTTTGTAACTGGTTAACTTCAACATTTTAGCAGGTGATGTTTTGTTTTGTTTTTTGATTAGTAGCTTATGTTTTTTATTTTGTTTTGGCGCACTTCAGCATATTGGTAGCTTAAGTTTTTGTTTTGTTTTGGTGATATGCTGAAGTTTTTGAATGTGTGTGTCTGTTTTGTGTTTTGTAACTGGTGAACTTCAGCTTGTTTTTGTTTAGGAGCTGAAGTTTTTCCTTTGTTTTGGTGAAACTTCAGCATATTGGGAGCTGAAGTTTTTGTTTTTGTTTTGGTGACCCTTCAACATATTGGGAGCTGACGTTTTTTGTTTTATTTTGGTGAACTTCAGCATATTGGGGGCTTAAGTTTTTGTTTTGTTTTGGTGATATGCTGAAGTTTTTGAACGTGTGTGTCTGTTTTTAATGAACATTCTATATATTCTTTAGTTAGGGAGCTGAAGTTTTGTTTTGTGTTTTTTGTTATCTTTTTTTGAAAGCGGGAGCTGAAGTTTTTTGTTTTTTGTGTTTAATTATTGGTGTTATATTTTTATGAAAGTAGGAGATGAAGTTTTGTGTTTTGTAACTGGTGAACTTCAGCTTGTTTTTGTTTAGGAGCTGAAGTTTGTGCTTTGTTTTGGTGAAACTTCAGCATATATGGAGCTGCAATTTTTGTTTTGTTTTGGTGACCCTTCAACATATTGGGAGCTGAAGTTTTTTGTTTTATTTTGGTGAGCTTCAGAATATTTGGGAGCTGAAGTTTTTATTTTACATTTGCTGAGTTTATCTTCATTGAGCTGAAGTTTTTAACTGATATCTTTTACTTTCTTTCAACAGATGACTTCTACAAATCCTACAGCACCTTCAAATCCTCCAGCAACTAAAGCATCTAAAAACAGTACACTATCAAAAGGTCTTTCAGTCCGTATTGTTCCTCCTACAAGAGCAGGGGAAATATATTTTGAGTTTCGAGATTGGTTTAACTGTCGTGCTTACTAGAAGGGTAACCACGATTTGAAGAGTTTAATCAAAACTTTCTTGACTCATGCACAAGAAGATAAGCTAACTAATGGTACTTTTCGGTATATTTTGGCTATAGAGAACTTCAAATGCAGCATGAAGTTGGTTCATTGCTTGTGTCTTTCTCGAATATTCACCAATGATCGAGACTCCATTAGTTTCAAGATTTTTGGGCATAATGTATCGTTCACCCTTGAAGACTTTCACATTATGTGCGGTTTGAGGATCACCGCACATAATGTTGAAAAACCATCTAAACGAGAGAGCACGATTTTGAAACGATATTTTGGTAAGTCTAAGGGTGTGACATTGAAAGACATTCGAGATTTTATGACCCGTAATGAACTTCAGAAGGATGATGTAAATTTCAAACATGTATGTGAGAGTGATGAAGATGTTGTTAAACTTATGAAAATTCTTGTTGTGGAGTCTATTTTATTTGGTAAAAAGAATGAATCAACGGTGCTAGAGGATTATGCACCCATTGTCGAAGATGATAATGCTTGTGCTGATTATCCCCAGGGTAATGTGTCTTATTAGAAGCTCATTACGTCAATGAAACATGCATTGGATAGCCAATCCAACGAACATTCAACTGAGTATACTGTTGGTGAATTTCCATATCCGTTGTGTGTTTGGTTCTATGAGCATTTCCCCGATCTTCGGAAGAGGTATATTAAAGAAGACGAGTACCTTGATTTCCCTCAGATTCCCTGGATGTTACGTTATGTATGTGTGGGAGAGCCTAAATATAAAGAACTTGAGAAATATTTCAATAATCATTCTGTAAGTGAATGTTTCTTTATTTTTTGTAGTTTTGTTAATATGTTGACGTATTACTTTTATTTTATTTTCATAATATACTTTTTTATGTATTAAACAGGAATATCAAAATTTTAAGGTATTGGATATAATTCCTACAAAAGAGAAATTGGATTTAATGCCTTTGATTGGACAATTGCCATGCTGCCGAATTCGTTCAAGGGTAGTTAATGTGGTTCCTTTAACTAGTGAATTACCACGTAGTCGGAGTCGATCAAAAGAAACCCGTCGAACTTCAACTAGTGAATCACCTCGTACCCAGAGTCGTTCTAACCATTGTACAATGGCGTTTGACAATGAATTAGTCAATACAATATGTTCTGTAAGTTTTGTGTTGAATTTTTTTATTTTGTGTTTTTGTAAGACTACAACATGTTTTTAGCTGAAATTTTGTTTTGTTTGTGCTGAACTTCAGTATTCTAGTAGCTTAAGTTTTGTTCTCTTTGTGATGAACTTCAGGATTCTAGTAGCTGAAGTTTTGTTCTGTTTGTGCTGAACTTCAGCATTCTAGTAGCTTAAGTTTTTGTTCTCTTTGTGATAAACTTCAGCATTCTAGTAGCTGAAGTTTTGTTCTGTTTTTCCGAACTTCAACATTCTAGTAGCTTAAGTTTTTATTCTCTTTGTGATGCACTTCAACATCCTAGTAGCTGAAGTTTTTTTTTTTTCTGTTTTTCCTGAACTTCAGCATTCTAGTAGCTTACGTTTTGTTCTTTTTGCGATGAACTTCAGCATTCTTTTGCACCTGAGGTTTTGTTCTGTTTTTCCCGAACTTCAGCATTCTAGTAGCTTAAGTTTTGTTTCTTTTTGTGATGAACTTCAGCATTCTTTTGTACCTGAAGTTTTGTTCCGCGTCTCTATACTAGAGGGTAACGAGTGAGGTTAAAAGGCATGCAGAAGCAGAAAGAAAAATAATTGCGAAAGAAGTTGTTGCGCAGTTTAAAGAGGATGAGCAATCTGCTATTGTTGATGCGGTTTTTGGAAAAGTCAATGTAAGCTAATTTATAGAGAAGTCTTTTTTTTCTGTGCTAATGTTATTTAGATTAATCATTGTTACTAATTTTTTTCTAGGAATATTTTGATGAGAAGTTTCAAGAGTTGTTTAAGATTGTCAACAAATCAAATGGAACAGACGATGACTCCATCATGAAGTCTCGACAATATGATATGATGAATTACTCATTTGAGCATCTATCGGATATTAATGCTACTCATGATGAAGCGCATGAAAATGTTACACCTATGGAAGTGGATGTTGAAGGAGATCAACGTGTTGAACAATAATTTAACAACGAACATCCCAGTGGTGATCAACCGAGCAAAGATATAATTGATGAACAATTATCAACTGTGAATGTTGGAAGCAAGAAAGGTATAGATGATCAAGTTGTTGATTATGAAGATGATGCACCAAGTTGTGCTTTGGGCAGTGATCTAGCAAAAGGCAATTTGATTGGTGATGGAGATCATGCACCTGTTGGTACTGAAGAACGGACATCGAGTGATGTGTGTACCAATATTGAGAGAGGTAATCCGTTTGCAGGCCCACTTGTTATTTGCGCTGAAATCGCTTTGCTAGGTGAAGGGACATAGGAAATTTATAGTACAGGTATAAAATTTCTCTCTCTCTCTCTCTCTCTATATATATATATAGGTCATTATCCGTCTCCCCTCTTTATGAACATGCAGTGGAAGTTAATACAACTGAAAAACTCTCTGATGATGCTGAATTTAATGAAGATAGAGTTGATAAAATGCTTTCAGAGAATACTCAAATGCTCCTCGATGTTGCTGCACAATTGGATGAACCTGGAGCTGCTGATATTGACAAAAGCATGCAGGAAACCACAATTCAAGGCAAATGTCAATGTATTCTATAGATCATGAATTTATTATATTTGATCCAAGTATATTTTTATAGTTTGAAATTTTACATTTTTTGGTATGTTTTTTGATTATTATTTAGAAGGATTGGATGCAGCTTCAAAAGAAATTGGTGAGATTCTTCGGCTATATGAAAAAGGAGAAATACATCTATTCACACCTGTTGGCTCACAAACAGGTGTGAATTGTGTTTGTATTATTTTATAAAATTTAGTCAGTATTATTTAATTTTTTTTTGCATGAAGATATAGGCATATTTAACCCTAATGGAAGTGGATTTGTTGGAATTCAAACACCATATGTGCACTTAGACCAGGTAGTTATTTTCTGCAATTCAATTACAAGTTGTTTTGTTTTGCCTAGTGTGTGTTTTGTATAAGTTGTATTTATGTATATATTTTCCTTGCTTTTGCTGATATCATCTGATGCATCACAACTTCTTCCAAATCCTAAGATAAGAAATATTTCCATGTCTCCTAATGTTATGAGTGACACCAGTGATATCCCCAACTTCAACATATGTTCATTTTCAATTGGTAGTACAGAAGGGACTCGTTCTGAAGTGTAACGACCCGGTCGGTCGTTTTAATAATTTGCGTCCTGATCCCTTATTTACCGCTTCTCCCATGTCTATTTATGTTATTGGAACTTTCCGGAGCATTGAGTGATGAAATCCGGGGTGATTTTGGACACATAGCCCATAAATGTGGAATTTAGCTTTAGAAATCTGGCTGTAGCTAGAGCTGTGTGAAGACGGATCCGGAATGGGATTCCGTCGACTCTATTAGCACCGTTGGGTGATTTTGGGGTTAGGAGCGTGCGGGGAATGTGTTTTCGAGGTCGGTTGTGGATTTAGGCTTGAATTGGCGAAAATTGGAATTTCGGCGATTATGGCCGATAGGTGAGATTTTTATATCAGACTCGAAATGGAATTCCAAAAGCGATAGTAGGTCCGTAACATCGTTTATGACATGTGTGCAAAATTTGAGGTCATTCAGATGAGTTTAGACGTGTTTCGGCGTCGGATGTGAATTCTAGAAATTTCTTAAATTCTTAGGCTTGAACCTATGCATAATTGATTATTTAGATGTTATGAGACGTGTTTTTAAGGCTCGACCAAGCTTGAACAAGGTACTAGGGTCAATTGGTAGGTTTGGTTGAGGTCCCGGGGGCCTCGGGGTTGTTTCGGATGCCCAACAGGTGAGTTCTGTGAAAATGAGAACAACTGAACCATTCTGGTTCTGGTGTCTCGCACCTGCGATGGTATTTCCGCAGGTGCAGACATGCAGGTGCAAAGGGGGAGCCCCAGGTGCGAACCCAGGCCATTAAAGGAATTTCCGCACCTGCGATGGTATTTTCGCATGTGCGAAAGGGGTGCCGCAGGTGCGACCCAAGGCCACTTAATGAATTTCTGCACCTGCGATTGGGTTTTCCGCAGGTGCGGCACCGCAGGTGCGATCCCAGTGTCGCAGGTGCGAAATGACTGGGCAGTTTATACCAAAACAATCCGAGGGTTTGAATTTCATAATTCCAAAATCGATTGTGAGCTCGGAACTTGTCGATTTTCAGTGGGATTTGAAGAGGAGGATCATAGGTAACATTTTCTAACCTTAATCCCTTTATATATCATTAATCTCTATCATTTTCCTCAATCTAATCAAGGAAATTTGATGAAAAACTATGGAAATGGGATGAAATCTTCCCAAGTAGAAATCTGAGAATTTAGGGAGATTTAGACGTCGGATTCTGTTGATTCTTGTTCGAGTGGGTTCAGAGCGAATGGGTGTTCGGGAAATATATATTTTACCCGATTCCGAGACGTGGGCCCGGAAATGTTTTGGGCGAATTTCCTAATTTTGCGTATTAGCTTATAAATAATTAGCTATTTTGTTCCCTTGAAGTGATATTTACACCATGCAATCAATTTGAATAGATTTGGGCCACCCGGAGTCAGATACTCGTGGAAAGGGCTTGGTATTGAGTTGGTTAGCGCAGTCCAGGTAAGTGGCTTACCTAATTCTATGTTGGGGACTTTCCATTAGGCATTTTTATAATGATTTTGTTGTGTGGACGCCGTGGACGCGAGGTGATGAGTGCGTACACGGGTCATTGTTGCTAAATCATATTTTTACTCCCATGAAATCGCTCATTTTCATTCATATATTCATGTTTCCTATCTTAATTGAGTAGATAGCCTAGGAGTAAGCATGCCTACCTGTTCTGACGTGATTTTCCTCTTATTCGTTACTAGTCACATCAAGCTTAGGTAGTTCTACTCTATCCTTATTTGTTGTTTTTCCTGGATTGTTTACTTAGGCCATAATTGACATAGTTCTACCTTGCATATTTAAATTGGGACTACGGACTGAGATCCGAGAGCTTTCCCCCTGTACTGAAATGCATATTTAAATTGGGACTACGAACAGAGATCCGGGAGCTTTCCCCCTGTACTGCATAGCATATTTAAATTGGGACTACGGACTGTCCAGGAGCTTTCCCCGTGTACTGCATTTCACATTTACTGTTGAGATATATGCATTGCTGAGCCGAAGGCTCTCTTCATGTTATTAAATCTTTCCGTTTTCGTTGATCCTGTTTATCATTGCTTAGCTATTTTTCACTGTTCTAAATTGTATATTGACTTATTTTACAAACTCAGTAGGGCCTCAACCTGACCTCATCACTACTTGACTGGGGTTAGGCTTGGCACTTACGGAGTACCGAATGTGGAGTACTCACGCCCTTTCCTGCACATGTTTTCCCCATGTGCAGATCCAGGTACCAACACCCAGTATCGTGGCTAGGAGTCGTCTAGAAGCAGCCAGGAGACCGCGAGGTAATTCTGCCATGTCCGCAGAATCCCACGATTCCCTTTCTACTCTAGTATAGGCATAAAAGACTTGTATATTTTTCCACTGTTTCATTGTATAGAGCTACATTTAGCACAGAGCTTGTGACTATGGTGAAATTTCGGGTTTTAGGAAGTAAATGTATATGCTGAGCATCTACGTTATGTCTATTTGAGTTCTTTATTTTCTGGATTTGTTTTATTGATTCTGTCATGTTCCACAAATTTTTGGCTTACCTAGTCATAGAGACTAGGTGCCGTCATGATACCTTTCGGAGGGTAAATTGGGTCGTTACAAGTTGGTATCAGAGCATTTAGGTTCATAGGAGTCACAAGTCACAAACCGGTTTATTAGAGTCTCGCGCATCGGTGCGGAGATGTCCGTACCTATCTTCGAGAGGCTATGTAACTGTTAAGAACAATCAAATCCTTTGGAATTACTTATCGTGCTAGTTGATGTCATCAAATTCTTAAACTCTATTCTATTCTTGCTTGCAGATGGTTCGTACCCGTACCAGACGTACTCATGACCAGGCACCCGAGCCCCCAGTCAGAACCACTAGAGGCAGGGGCTGGGGCAGGGTTCGAGCACGCGTGTTGCCCGAGCACCGGCTAGAGTAGAGGCAGAGGAGCCCCCAGCATCTACAGTTGGAGGGGAACAGGAGGTCCCTACTGTTACTGCAGACCTCCAGGAGACATTGGCCCAGTTCTTGAGTGCCTTCAGTACTCTGTCTTAGGCGGGTCTACTCCCAATAGTTCCAGCTATATCCCAGGCCGGAGGAGGGACACAGACTCCCGCGGCCCGTACTCTTGAGCAGAGGGTTCATATTGGGCAGGTTCCAGAGTATATTCTTATGCCCCCAGTAGCTCCAGCTCAGCATGAGACTAGGATAGCTGTTCCTGAGGCAGAGCAACTCCAACTTGAGAGGTACAAGAAGTACCACCCCCCTGAGTTCAGCGGACTAGCTTCAGATGACACCTTGGGTTTTCTTGAGGGGTGTCATCGCATTCTCCGCACTATGGGTATTGTGGAGATGAATGGGGCTTCTTTCACTGCTTTCCAGCTGAGGGGAGCAACTTATCAGTGGTGGCGTGCTTTTGAGCTTAGTAACCCGGACGAGGCAGATTCACTTACTTGGGCTCAGTTTTCCGAGATGTTCTTACTTGGGTTTGTCCCTCGTAGCTTCGGGGATGCTTGGCGTATGGAGTTTGAGCAGCTATGCCAGGGTGCCATGACTGTGTCAAAATATGCAGTCTGTTTCAGCGATTTGGCTCGCCATGCACCAGATTTGGTTGTCACTGTTAGAGAGAGGGTTCAACACTTTATTGAGGGACTCCAACCCAGTATTCGGACCAACATAGCCAGAGAGCTGGAGACCGATATTACTTACCAGCAGGCCATGAGTATTGCCCGGAGGATTGAGACTATGTTAGCCCGAGACAGGGAGGAGAAAGAGGCCAAGAGGTCTCGAGAGACTGGTCATTTTTCAGGAGCCTGTGCACCAGCAGCATGCTATGGTAGGGGTTTTGTGTGTCGCCCTGTTCATTCAGCTCTCCTAGCATCCAGCGGTATTCCAGCTCCTCCTAGACCTCAGGAGCCTTATTATGCACCACCAGTATCTTAAGTGCCTCCTGCTCGAGGTGCTATCACTGGCCATCCCAGCAGGCCAGTTCAGAGTCAGCAGCGGCCGCCACGTCCTCCGAGGGGTTGCTTTGAGTGTGGAGACCCTCATCATATGATCAGAGATTGCCCCAGAGCAAGGAGGGGCACACCACCTCAGATTTATCAGGGTGCACCCCCTCACATTTATCAGGATCCACGTCTTCCACCAGGTCCTCATGCTATTCTTCCAGCCCCAGCTGCTACCCCACCACCTCAAGCAGTTCGAGGTGGAGGTCGGAGAGGTCGAGGTCGCCCTAGAGGGGGAGGCCAAGCCAGGCCAGGTACTATGCTCTTCCGGCCCGGTCCGAGGCCATTGCTTCAGATTCAGTCATTATAGGTATTGTTCCCGTTTGTCATAGGCATGCATCGATATTATTTGACCCAGGCTCTACATATTCAGATGTGTCTTCCTATTTTCCTTCACATCTGGGGATAGCCCGGGACTCCTTGAGTTACCCTGTTTATGTTTCTACTCCAGTGGGAGATTCTCTTGTTGTGGACAGCATATATTGGTCATGTTTGATTACTATCAGTGGTTTTGAGACCAGAGCTGATTTGCTGCTACTCAGTATGG